>PVLC010005573.1:0-75319 GCA_004027655.1 Graphiurus murinus
GATCTCACATGAACAGGACAGTAAGTTGAACGGGACAAAAGATGGACAAAGAACATATCGAACAAGTACTGCGATTGACTCAGTCTACTGTTGTGGCTTTGCTGTCTACTGCTGTGACTTCTCGGCTTACTGGTAACTTAGTCTTGACATTATTCCAGCCAGGCAATTGAAGAGTTCATAGGGGGAACCTAAGTGTCCTAAAATGAAAGAAAAAAAAAGTTAATTTCCCCGTTACCCAAATTTCAATACCTGTAATTCCGTATCTGTATTTTGGATCTATTCCCACTGATGAAGACCTTTCCATGTGTCCCTAGACAGTGGCTCAATTAAAATGTGAAGGGCGCCCTGGATTCACGATGTCTTGCCATCTCCCCCAAATCTGGCTCTTGGTGAGGCCAGATGAACTTATGTCTCCTAACAATAAGTCCACCAAAAACATCTTGTTCCCATAAAAGCAACACTCGTAAGCACTGATTAAGTCTGTGGTGAATGAAAACTAGGCAGAGAATCAGGGAAAATACTGGTGACAGTGTCCTTGCCAGGGCCCTTCATGCATAAGGTCACTACTGGGATTAGCTGTTTTCTCCTCACTCTGTTAAACCATATGAGAAAGGGGACAAGCACACATGATCTTTAGGTTGACTTTTATATGTAAATACGTGCACCCAGAGAGGCTCTCTGTTGCCTACGTGGAGAAAGCATACATAGAGAAGGTAAGCTCATTCTTTGTGGCCATGCGTAGCATACAGAGATCTCACTTGCTTACGTAGGGCTTACACAGCACCAAGAATGATTGGAATATACCACTGGACATGGTCTTGATCAACTCAGTCCATGCAATATATGCAGAGGCAGGAGGAAATGTCAGCACTAACAGAGCTGAGGACCAAAATGAACGTACCTTAACATTGGCTAGCAACCGGCCCTTGTTTGTTTATTACACTATCTCATACTGGTTATTTGTTATGGCACGAGAGAGGCAGTAGGCTAGAAAGATTCCAATAAGCTGGAAAGAAAATAGGAACAAAATTTAACATACACACACACCAGCCTGAAGATCTGAGATATACATGTTTTCTCTTTACACTTATAATTCACCAATAATTTCCTTGAATTTTTCTAGACAGCTATATTTGATACTCTGTAGCCTTTAAATCATGTTCAATGGCTATAAGTGAAATCTTACTAGTACCATGATCCAGAACTTCACAACCAGCATTGAAAGAAAATTCAGGAGTCATGATTTGGAGATACCTTCAGTTACCAGAAAAAATAAGGATATGGCGTATAGTAAGCATCTTATCAAGCAATATCTCCATCTATGAGGGTAGGTATTTTCTTAGAAAATAGTGCTGGGGTGATATAAATGTTCTAGAATACTTGGGATGGCCAATACAGTATGTGGTTATGGGACATTCCAACTGGGGCTAGAGCAACTGAGTGAGGTTTTAATTTTATTTAATAACTAGACTGTTCAAAGGAGGTTAGTGGCTGTTGTATTAGTGCTACTTTTTTTTTTTTTTGGTACTGGGGATTGAACTCAGGGGCATTCCCAGAGTTATACCCCCAGTCCTATTTTTTATTCTTTATTTTGAAACCGGGTCTCACTAAGTTGTGGAGTGCCTCACTAGGTAGCTGAGGCTGGCCTCGAACCCGGATCCTCCGGTCTCAGCCTCCCGAATGCTGGGATTACAAGTGTGCGCCACCATGCCCGGCCTTAGTGTTACTTTTATAAAAATATTAGGACTAGTCTCAGACTAGTCTTATGCCTACAATGCTGAATACAAAAAAAACCCACCTATGCCCTGAAAAATCATTTAGAGCCACAATACAAACTTGTCATGCTACTGTGAGCACACGTGGGAAAGACAATTCAACCTATGGCATAACATCTTTGCAAAATAATAGGCACACACTGAATGTGAGATTGTGTGATCTAAATCTGTAATAGGTTGGGCCTTATAAACAACTCAGGCAGTTGCAGCTCCTATAATAATGTTTTAGAACCTTAATTTGATTGCAGAGAAAAACAAGGTTCCTATCTATCCCGTATTTTGTTTAGTTAAAACTAAGAAGACACTGTCTTCCCACAGTTAACTACTTTTGAAAAACGTACTGCTAAGAGGTCATTCCAAAATATCCTCCCTCCTTAAAGAAACCAAACCCAAAGGATGACCCAGTCACAAATCAAAATCAATCCTATATATGCAAACTAAGCCCAATCATTCTACCATAAGAAAAGTAAAAGTATTCCCATACTGTGACTGATGAAAGCTTTGGGAAAATGTGACTTCTCTTACACTGCCCTTACTATCCAGGCCCCTGAAACAAAACCTTCAAGCCTTAAAAGTGAAAAATTTCTAGGTTATACTTACAAGAGGAATGGAATATGTCCTAAGGCACGAAGAGGACTTACCTGGAAGCAAGCAACTCCAAAGGAAATTCCTGCAACAACTCCCATTTCGGATTCTATAATGGTCATCACCTTTATGAAACAACCCTAATGGGAGTGGAACCATAAACCGTAAGCACAACACGCAATCGGTACATTTCTATATGATAATACTCTAACCATACACCTCTGCAGAAAGATGAGCTTCAACTATCTGTGATTGTCATTTTTTGAAATTTATATATTCTCATATGCTCTAAATCTCAACTATCTCCACCTTCTCAATTATGCATTTGAAAGTGCTACTAGCTAGCTGTCTGAAATCAAGTCCTACATGCTGGGCCTACTTCAGATTATATGTATGTGAGAGCAGAAAGTAAATACTGAGTTAAGCCCTAGAATACCGTCTACTATGTTGTAAAAGGCTCCTTACTTCGTTGTTTACTTTATCCGCATCTTTCTGTGGAGAACAAACTTCAAGTTTACAGCAACTCTTGGGAAATCCGGTTTCCGAGTAATAATTAGTATCTTCCCAGTCTTTATAATCGGTGACACCGCAACAATGCAACTGTAAAATCCAACAGAAACATTCATAGCTCATATTGCAACTTTGTAGTCCAACATTTAACCTAACCTCATCATCTGTACTTATGGCGACACTAACTGTCCTCAATTCAAGAGGTTTGTACTTGGTTCCAATACAAGTTACAGTGTGGACTGGCCTGACTTTCCGGTAGAGTTGGCTCTAATGTATCTAGCTATGATGTAATTGGGGGAAGAGAAGAGAGGCACCTCTGAGGAGAAGCCCCACTCCTTTCCCATACAAGTGGGCAACACCTCGTAGCCTGCCTCTTAACCTTTCCCCTGAGGCAACAAGGAACGGGTTCCCCCCTTGAGAAGTTGCCATCTCTCACCACTCACCGTACTCTGGATCTTGTCGACTGCTTCGCTCCTATAATCTCCCGTAGAGTTATACTGTTTCAAAGCATTCTCATAATTACTCTTAAAGCTGTTTTTAATCTACAGCAAAGAAACACAATGCCAGTAAGTAAAATACCCTAGAACATTCTTTTGACGTCTCGATCAAATACGGAATCCTCACACCTGACCAATGGGTATATCTGTGGTGCATGGTAATTAACTTCCATGGTCCAATCCTGTCCTCTCCGGGATACAGTTTAGCTGAGTGGACTAGCAAGCAAAACATCGCAATTCAGATGATCAGCACAGGTTGAAAGTGCTGCACGACGGCATATTGACTCATGTGGCAGCTCTGTACCCCTTGTTCTACCCCTCGTCTCCCCACCAATCCTTCTCCACTTTCAACTGAGTATCAGTGTGATGACTCCGGAATCCAGCTACCAAACCTTACTTCGGGAGACTGCACTAACAGTTTGTAAAACACACATTAATGAGCCTTCACTATATTCACAGATTTCCTAGCAACCCCAGGTTTACCTGATTTCTAATTCAATCCAAAGCTTTGCATTTGTATTAAGTATATCCCGTCTTTTTAAAATGTGTGGCTTAAGTGGAGAGCGTACCAATTGTGTACTTTATTTTCCTATCAGTAAAATTGTAAATTGTACTGTCTTCATTTAATAGGTATTTATACAGAGGATGACTAGAAATACATGTAATTACGGGTTACCTTAATTTTCTTCTGGTGACTTGTCATTCATAATTTGTCATTTATATTAAAGGCAGGCCTGAACTTTTACTAGAACACCATTACTGTCAGCAACAGGTTGAAAAGCTTTAAATACAGCTGTAAGTGATTTTCTTTTGGTACTAGAGACTGAACTCAAGGCATTCTATCTCTGAGCTAGACCCCAACCCTATTTTATTTTGAAACAGGATCTCACTAAGTTACTGGGCTGCACTTGAACTCAAGAGCCTCCTGCCTCAGCCTCCCAAGTACTGGGATTACAGGCATGTATCAGCACAGCCAGCTTCTAAGCGATTTTTAACTATTAAGACATATCAATCTTTTTATCTCCTAAAGGATAAATTTTAACATATGAAGGTTCCCTAGTTCAGGCTTACCTCATGTCTGAAAACAAATCCTACAATGGCAGCGACCAATTCGACCAAGAAAATGAGAGTCAGAAACATTG
The DNA here is from genome assembly GCA_004027655.1 of Graphiurus murinus. Classification (NCBI taxonomy): domain Eukaryota; kingdom Metazoa; phylum Chordata; class Mammalia; order Rodentia; family Gliridae; genus Graphiurus; species Graphiurus murinus. The sequence goes on from PVLC010005573.1 coordinate 4,510, forward strand.
CATACTGTGGGATTAAAAAAAGTGTGAGTCAGCATAAACAAGATATATCACAGCTGCAAAGGGAGCCAAAGGGGGGGGGCGTATTCTGCTCAATCAGTTCAGCATATTTTTATTGGAAAGGGCTGGGAAATTATCAAAATGTCTACTTTGAAAGTGGAAATTGGCAGCTGAACTGTTACTTGGTAACTTTTTCATAAGAAACAGGAAAAATTGTAAAGGGCTGTGGCCAGTTCCATGAAACAAAGCTTATGTATGGCATATGAGGCTTTTCTAAAATCAAAAATCCATTCGAGGGCAAACAAGTACTCACCAGTTTTAGCATCCACGCAGAAGCTCGGCAGGTAGCAAAACAACCAAAGGTGCCCAAAAGAATAATGACAGTGCCCGTGCCGATGAGCACGAAGGGGACATTGGTGGCCTTCTCATTTAAAAGGGAAAAATAATTTTCCAGGCTCACCTTGCCCCAAATGCCCACGGCAAGAAGGATAACGCCAGTGATCTATGTGAGAAACGAAAGAACAAAATCAGTCAGGCATTGACTGATTTTGAAATTGCCAACATTTTCAAATCCCAAACCAGGAAGTATTTAAAGCCACAATCTGTGAGAATTAATTTCGAAGTCTGGTGGCCACAGAGCTGTGGCTGGGATGTGGCCGACCCTTGGGGGAGGGGTGATCCAGGGTACGACGGGGCTTCGTCCACAAAGGTAAGTTGGGAAGCAGACGTGTTATCAAGCTTTTTAAAACCCATCTGTTTTATCGTATAAACACAAGCCCACAACATTTTTTGCCCTGGGGATCAAAACTGCCTTTAGTCGTTTTATTACAATTTTTAAGAGGAAAACCTTCCTGGAAGGGGAAAAAAAATGTTTCTGAGTTCTAGAAACCTCCCCCTCCTCCCCTCTCCGGTTTAGGGACGAATACAGGATACAAAGAGACGCTACACAAAAGCAAGCCCGGGAGAGATTGGCAGGAGTGGGGCCATCCTCTACTTACCTGCGAAACATTCCCCTCTTACGAAGCAGAGAAAAGAAAGACACTATTATGCAAGCGAGCCCTCCGAGGGGCGGCGAGCCTTGCCTCTTCGGGGGTCTCGGGCACTCTGGGCGAGCTCAGGGGGGTTCACTGCCTGCCTCGCCTCCCGCATCCAACTCGATGCCGGGCACGTCTGGGTCCCAGCTCGGCCCAGTCCCGCACCCCGGCCCTGGCGCCAACGTGATGCCCGCCCCCCATCACCGTGGCCGGGGTCCCCGGCGGCGCCACGGCCTCCGCACCCCACCCCCACCCCCGGCCTGAGTTCCCTCGCTCTCGGTCACACCCCCCGCCAGAGCCTGGATCCCCGGCGTCCCCGAGAGCCTCCGTCTCTCACCCAGAAGATGAAAGTGTAGATCAAGAGAACGCTCTTGAAACAAGTAATGACTGGTTTCGTCTGCAGTCTCCGAGATGGGGACGCCATGACTAGCCAGAGACCCCGCACCACCGCACCCGGCGATCTACCCGAGCCAGCCAGACGCGGAGTCCCGACTTTCCCCGGAAACTGCCGAAAACTTACGAGCGCGTCTGCGACTGAGAAGAGCCGGAAACTGCACGATTTTCTAGAGGGTAAAGTCCGGGAGGCTGGCCGGAAAGTGGCGACAATTTCCGAGCGCCCCCTGCCGAGAGTTGCTGAAAACTACATCTATGCCCAGGGTTCTAGTGGAGGAAATTTCGTAGATCTTCAAGTGGAGCTTCAGGTTTTTTTTCTCTCCAGAGGAATCTTTCCCGCCCCCCCTACCTCTCTTTCCTGCCCTTACAACTTCATGGTATTGTTTCTATCTCTAGCACTGCCCGCAGTGCTCTAAAAGTCGGCCTCCCCGGCCCGAGTACCCTAAAAGGAAGGAAAAGAATGAAAAAGGTTAGAAGTGACCTAACCATATGTTATTACATGGGAAAACACCCGCAAGAAATATATTTCCAAAGAAAAACAGAGATGACAAAGCAATGCATACCATCTACATGTGTTTAGATAAAACTGAAAAGCAGAATTTACCTCTGATTGATGGGATCCGGTTGATTTTTATTTATTTGTTTTTTTTGCTTTCAATTTGTGAACACTGTTTTATGGGGTGGGAGGGGCATTTAAGAATGAATGAATCGAGGGAAATAATCACTTGCTGAAAGAATTCCAAAGCTGGGTATTAAAGATAATGAATTTTAGAATTTCCTTCAGGAGTTTTCAAAACTCCATTAGCCCTCTCCTTTCTTATGCCCTAAGTAATTGGAAAGTTGAAGTGAGCCATTCACCTAATTAAGTTCAGCAATTAGCTGCAAACTTATAAGGGATGGTGTTACAAAGAATGCCAGGTAAATGTGCCCCCCTCAATGTTAAAAGTGAAAGACGCTGTATATTCCAGCCCCCTGCTTTTTTTCTGGTATGAACCAGCTAATCAGAGAGGTTAAGATCTTAGGTTACACAGCTAATCGCAACTTCTGTGCTTTCTAATCCAGGCTGACTCTTCTGATATACGAGATGCTTATTGTACTTGGTTTTGGGGTATCTCTCCTAAAAGAAATTCTCCCAATTGATTAGCTCTTCCTAGAACTTGAAACTGAAGTCCTTTTTGTTTTTGTCTTGATTTCAGGAATGGATGAATGTAAAGACAAGTCTCCAGTGTAGCCTTAGAAGGTATTTAAAGTTATCTCCATCTGTAGAATGAGGATAAATCTATTTCATAAGATGTAGTAGTAAATGCACATTTGACAAAATGCTTCCTCCATAAAAATATATCCTTATATGGGAAAAATAGTTACCTGTAGGAAATCTGAGTTGAAACCAACACCCATCTTATAGATTTGTATGTTCCTTTATCCCTGCAGTGAGACATAGGATTGAAATTTTGACATAGTGTTAAAGTTTTATATTTAGATATCCCTAGTAAATCATACATGGTATTTAATGTGTGACAGTGAAATATATTTTTCCCTCTTACATCATATATGTAGGTCCATGTTGCAATGTTATGTGTTGTGAGCATATCACTCTATATGCTTACAACATAGTATGTGTGTTAATGGTTTCTCAACCAAAGTGTAAGCTTGTTGAGGGCAGAGACTGTTAGGTAAGTGCATGTTATCTCCAGAGGAATGGGGTTAGAAGGCAATGTCACTTCCCTATTCAAAGCATCTTGTCATCATTGATGCACATTTAACATCACAAGGGGCCTTTTACTGTACTGCTATTGCCCCAAATCCTGTTTTCAGGAAGAGATGAATGTCCAGATTTCCCTGCTTGAATCTTTGATGCACCAATAAAATTTAAAAAAAAAAAAGAAAAAGAAACATATACCACAGAACCAGAAAACAGAAAAGTTCCTTTGACTAGGTCACACAGAGCTTCCCTGTGCTTTGAATATTGACCTAGGACCAGTTCCTAGAACATCCTACCAGACATCTGAGGTACAAGGGAACAACTCTTGAAGAATAAATTATTGCACTGCCAGGCTTTATACTAAAATTTTATCCAAAAAATAGAAAGGCCTAACATAAAAATACATGAAAAGAATGTATACATTATATATACTCTATAGTATACTCCTGTGAATACTTGAAGGCAAAGTCATCGTAAAGAGCAGACATTCAACTTGTCAAATACCACGTACACCACAGCTACAGGCGAGGAGGTTTTATGGATCTGTAAAGCCTGCTGCCTAGGCTAAATGACCCTCTATCTGTGGGGTCCTCATATTACAAACAAGTATCTAGGGAAGTCTTACTGCTTGTCATCTTAAACGTCTGAAGCTTCAGTTTGTACCATGTCTTAGAAGAGATTGTCACTGTGAGACTGAGAGCAAAGAAATATTTCTGTGGCTGATGGAAAAACAACATGGCTAAAGCAAAAGCCACATTTCATTTCCAAGAACGTGTTGACTTTCCTCCTCTCCCTTCCTCTGCCACTCACAACGCTGCTTTGTTTGAACACCAGTCAATGCCAAATTAAACCAAAGGCTAACATGGAAATTAATATTCCCCTGGCCACGACACCTTGCGCCAATGCCTCCCATCTGGTTACACCCACTCCCCCTTGCCCTCTGCCGGGCCACCAGACCCAGGAGTTCAGTTCAAATCTAGGCCCCAACCTAAGCCCCAGAAACATCTAATCCCATCTAAGGCAATGTAAGAAGTGATTCCCGAAGCCATACGATGAATGTATTTTTTGAAATATTAGTAGTGAGTGTAATAGATAAATCTATTCTTTGAAGGATCGGTAATGGCTGTAATAGTGAGCACTAGCCATGTACCAACCGCTGTTGCTAAGCGCTCCATACCTGTTACCTCATGTGTATGTCACAAGTGCCCCATTATGAGGTTGGCGCTACTACGGCCCTCACTTTGCAGATGAAGAAACAGGTTCAGAAAGGCTAAGTAACTTGCCCAGGACTAAGCCCAGCCTACTTCTGATCAAGGAAAAGCCTTCAGCAGCAGCACGGTCCACTCTGATGAGACGCAGCTGCCATGGTACAGCTCTCTTGCCTTGGAATAACCCAAGCCAAGACTGCTGTTGTGCAGACATTTAGCCACAAACCAGGGCTCTGGGGAGCCCCTGAAGCACAGGGAGCTCAACCACCACCCCAATTCTGCTTCCATCGTGGGGGTTTGGATTGAGTTTTACTTTTTCCTTCATGCCCATAGCCCAATTCTCTATGAAGCAAGTCCCGCCCTGTCTCACAGTGACCCGGAGGAAGAGCTCAATCATTTTTTCTGGTTAAACCTTAAGTATTGTTACGACTTACTTTACATTAACATTTAGTAGGGATCTGGGTTCCTTTCTTCTTAACTTCCTGTAACCTGTAACCGGCAAGGATACGTGTAAATGGTTTTCTCTGACAGACATCAGGCAAGAGAAATGGCATAAACAAGAGCTCACTTTGAGGTGAGACCTCCCCTGCCCCCCCATCTCCCGCCTCTCCCCCCTCCCCAACACAGCCTCAACCAATGGCCCACTGCGTTCCGACCTGAGCTTACTGTTCCATACCAAGCCAATACGGTTACCCCCTCCTTGCCCACCCTCCAACCTCAACACTTCTTCCTCAATCTCCAGCTTCACCCCAACTAAATGAGACGGCTCCCCTTCCCCTGCCTTATTCTCTAAATCAGCCTCCTAGCTGACCATACACTTAGGTTAACTCAGACCCTCATCAATTGCTACAGGACGTGCTTTACGTGTCTACTTACGTACTCTACATCTTGCTATCTAGATGTTCAGAAACTACAGAAGAGCTAGCTGGGCAGGGCTCCGGCACCCCCTTTTATACTTTCCTGAACACCCTAGGACACAATGCTCGATTGATGAGCTCACGGGTGCTCAGCCAATCCCTGTCGAGCGCATTGCTCACTAGCGGCATGGCTGGTCTCCAGGGATAACTGCCTGGTAGTTACTCAAGGAGTGATCATTTAAATCAAATTAGAAAACGAAATATCGAAGACATCCCAGTATCACACTGTCATAAAACAGGAAAATTAAATTAAGCGGTTAGATAATTCTCGAGATACTCATACTCTATGTTGTACAAACCACTAAAAAGACATCAACCCATTTCAGAATACATTTTATCTTTTATTCACATAACAACCATAACATTTTCATTTTTAATCCCCCCTTTTTTGGTACTGGGGATTGAACCCAGGGGCATTCTACTTCTGAGCTACACCCCTAGTTCTATTTTATTTTATTTTTTTAAACAGGGTCTCGCTAAGTTGTGGAGGACCTTGCTCAGTTGCTGAGGCTGGCCTCAAACCTGCTCTCCTGCTAAGTATTGGGATTACAGGCATGGGCTACCATGCCCCTCTCCACATCGAATATTTTCACAATACCTTATTGACTGCTTTTAAGATTAAAAATCTTAAAGTTAAAAATGATACCTAATTTTAAGAACTTTAATGGATTTAGTATGTATTCTGTCACTGTTCTTGTCTTATCTTCCTAACCAGACCCTACAGAGGGGTGTGTTACTTAACTTTATATCCCCACAGTGTCTAACATAGCATTTTCCACACACAGTAGTTGCTGCAGAAATGTGTTGTTATTTTTGTTGTTGTTTAATGAGCCCGCTTGTTTGGGGTGAGCGCTCTATAGTACTCGGCCCAGGGTTGCACAGGAATGCTGGTCCTCTCCTCTCGCCAATCCCCTTACTTTGATCTCCCCTTGATTTTCATATTCTCCCAGCCTCGTGTTCTGCGCGGACCTGTCTCCCCCACCCCTGTTTTATTTCTTCTGGATGTAAGTAGGATTGAGACCTTATAAAGCGTCCCATTCTAGCGTGTGCTAGGCTCTGTGTTGGGGGCTGGGAATAGAGAAAAGACCGAGACCAGATTCTTGCCCTCTAACCCCTCCCAGCCTACTAGGGGTCAGAGAGAAATAAAGAACAAGGCCCCTCAGTGTGGTAAGCCCTATAGTTGAGATGGGTACACAGCTTGTTGTGAGAGAAAAGAACGCCAAGTGGACCACCTCTGAGCCACCTGAGCTGGGGGAAGCTTCTCAGCAGAAAACATGGATACAGTTTCAACAGGCCAAGAAACGAGGGGAGGGAAGACAGGCTAGAGTCAGTATGTCTGTGTGAGGCAGAAAAGTGTAAATGGAAGAGCAAGAAGCTGCAGCGTGTCCAGAATGAGGAGTCACCGGAGGAATGTTTCCATGTAGGCTTGTCGTGGGATAACATGGTCCCACTCATGGGTCCTTGGCCTCCGTGATAAAAAGAATTTTAACACGTGCCAGTCAGGAACAAAAGGAGGTCTTTATTCAGGAAAAATCAGGGACTCGGGGAAACAGGTAAGCGGAGATCTTCCGGGCCATGTGGGCAGAGAGAGAGCGCGGGAGGAAGGGGCTTCTTTTTTATAAACTTTTAAGAGGGGTGGGCACAGAAGCAGTCTGGACCTTCTCCTTCTTCAGGTATATGTGGGCAATAGGTGGGCGTTCCAAGTTGGATCCTCCTCTTCCTCAGGTTTCAAGATGGATCTGACCTTGGCCATGAATCTCAGGTGTCCTTGGCCCTGTGGGGGCAGGGCTTCAGGGGTTTAGGGTATGGGACCTCCTAAGAAACTTCCAAGGGGTGGAGTTAGCTTAAAACTTTCCAGATTTTAAAACTATATTTTTTCTTTTCCTCCCAGTGTCTCCTTCCTACCTAAATTTTATTCTTCCTATTCTACCTCATCAGGCTGAGGACACACTGGAGTTTGCTCGTGAAGGGTATGGCATGCTGAGGCGGTCAGACTGCTCTATGCCAAGGAGCCAGTGAAGGGGCTGATTTTAGAAAGAAAACAACCCTGGTAAAATTTATTGTTTCTCTCTCTCTCTCTCTCTCTCTCTCTCTCTCTCTCTCTCTCTCTCTCTCCCCCCCCCTCATTCATCCTCTCTCTCTCATTCCTTATTTCATTCTTTCTCTCAAACACACACACACACACACACACACACACACACACACACACACACACACTGAGTCATTTAATATATTCACTATTTCCTAACACATGAGTTTAGAAAAACTGCATTGGATCCCCTGGGCCTGCCCTACTGATTCAACTTTGTTTCCTCTCACTCCCCTGAGCCATCTTACCAGTCAGCCCCTCCCTCTGTGAGCTAACAATGAGCTCCTCTAGCTTATGTCACTGTCTTTGCCTGAGACTAGACCAAAGCCCTCCTCCGCCACCCGCCCTCCCTCTGGCCTCTTCCTAGAGTCCTCAGAGTCCATACTGTAGCTTTGGACACTTTGTTACTGTACAATGTTGCATATTTCCTAATTGTCTGGGTCTACTTTCTTACCCCTACCAAACATAAACTCTCAGGGAGCTGGAGAGTAAGCTCTATAAGATCAAAGATCAAGCCGGGCATAGTGGCATATGCCTGTAATCCCAGTCCTTGGGAGGCTGAGACAGGAGGAGCGAATACCCATGGGTTCAATCCACAGAACCAGAAAAAAAGCTCAAGGATCACACATAATCTTGCTCCCCAGTGATCGTCTATAATAGATAACCAATAAAGATTCCCTGAACACACACTTGTAATTAATAACATTTTCAGGTAATATCTGTCTCCTCCATTCCATGAAGTCAAGGATTTTTGTATGTTTTATTCACTGATATCTCACAAGCATCGAGAACAATGTGTGGCACACAATCAATGCACAAATATTTATTGAATTAATTATAGATTTGGATTCACTATACCCACCATCTTTGACACCACAAAAGCCTGATACATTTATTGAATGACTAGCCAAGATCACAATTACACCTTCTGCTTTTTGTATACTGTTGCCACACTTAGGAACACGTGGTAGATACCAATACATATTTGTGATAGTAGGTTGGAAGTGAAACAGATTCAGGCTTGCTACTAAACTTTGTATTATTGTAAGCACAATTCTTCCCTTGCTGACTAATTACCAATTTGCTTGTATACACAGAGGAGAACCCCTTTCCACAACAGTTAAAATTTTCTTCATCCACAACCACTGATTTTTCAAGAGTTAGAAATGCCAACTGTGAGAAGAGACAGAATGTAAGGAGCATGTTGTTTCTGTTGCTGTTTACTGTGACCCAAACAGCTGACATGCAAAACATCCAGGAAGAAAGGCTTCATTTGCTCACTGATCCGGAGTTTTCAGTCCATTCATAGATAGTCCACGTCATGCCGACTCCATGCAGGAGCGGGGGTTGAAACTCTTTACAGCACCATGACTGGGAGCCAACAGCCAAAAGGGGGGAAAAGAGAGAGAGCTTCAGAGCCAGACACTGCAGCTGGGCAGCCCCGCTCATACTGTGCCCAGCCACACCCCCGGGGACCCTTCCCCAGCCACCAGGTTCCGCCTCCATCTGGCTGTCTCCAGGGCATGAGATCTGGGGAACATTTGAAATCCAAACTATCGCATCTGTAGTATGCAAAAAGAATCTCATTACCAGATACTAGGACAAAGAAAGCTTGCTTAGTAACCCTCCATCACTGATCACTGGGAGAGAGCTTAGCAACGGCTAACACCTTACCACGCACATAGCATTCAGATTGGCTTAAACAGCCTCCCACAAAAGCCTCTCGAGGCATGCTTTTTCTACATTCTTTTGTGTGTGTGTGTGTGTGTGTGTGTGTGTGTGTGTGTGTGTGGTACTGGGGATTGAACTCAGGGGCGTTCTACCTCCGAGCTACACCCCCAGCCCTATTTTTTATTCTTTATTTTGAAACCGAGTCTCACTAAGTTGTGGAGTGCCTCACTAGGTAGCTGAGGCTGGTCTCGAACCCGGATCCTCCGGTCTCAGCCTCCCGAATGCTGGGATTACAAGCGTGCGCCACCATGCCCGGCTTTCTCCATTCTTTTTAAATATTTATTTATTTATTTATTTATTTATTTATTTATTTATTTATTTTGCTACTGGGGATTGAACCCAGGGGCATCATTCTACCTCCCAGCTACACCCCCAGCCCTATTTATTTATTTTTTGAAACAGGGTTTCACTAGGTTACTGAGGGTCTCCCTAAGTTGCTGAGGCTGGTATTTAACCTGCCATCCTCTTGTCTTAACCTCCCAAGAACTGGGGTGACAGGTGTGCATTATCATGCCTGGCTTCTCCATTCTTGGTATGGAAAATCGGTCTTGATTCTTCAGGCAAAAAAGAGCATGGGAGGGCTGGGGGTGCAGCTCAGTGGGAGAACGCTCGCCTGTCACGTGCAAGGCCTGGGTTTGATCGGTAGTGCAAGTGCACACGTACACACTCAAAGTGCAATGTGTTTGGGGTAAATATAATCTTATCAGAAACTGCAGTCCAGAGAAGTGAGGTCATCGGTGCAAAGGTTTCAAAGTGCATCTGATGCTGGACCACAGGGATGGCAAGGCAACTGGAAGTTTTTAAGTACTAAGCAATTAGAGGAGAAAGTTCCAGGGACTGTCAAAGGTAGCTCCGCTCTTCCCCTCTTCTTGGAGTGTTTGGAATTCTTTTCATGCAATCCTGATGTCATGCTGAGTCAGAAAAAGTACTGTTCTTCAGCACGCCACATCTCTGGAAGCCCTTTAGCCAGCCTCTCTTAGTCATCACTACACTCTCGGGCTTGAGGCCAGTGCTAGTCACACTCCCCCTGTTCCACAGCAGCCGGACGGACTTCCTCTAATCCTTCTGCTTCTTCTCCCCATCCCTCTAAAACCCTTCTCTTAGGGAGGAACAGCTATAGCTCGGGGGATAATATAGCTTTAAGGCAACTTTTGGCAGATGCTAACGTCCTAACATCTGGGCAGTGTTAACTGAATCCCGGGAGGCCCGGACAGACCAGGAGCCACTCGCTCGAGGAATGTTAAAGTAGAAGGTTTTTTTTTTTCCGACCGATGAGAGGAGCAGAGAGGAAGGAGAAAAAGAAAGAGAGAGAAAAGGAAAGCACACGCATACACACACACAAACTATAAAACAGGTAAGATCCGGAATTAACTCCTCACATTACATTACTCTGCTTCGCAGTGATGGATGGGGGAAAGGGACCCAGAACTTGGGCAGCATGGCTGGGGGCGGGAGGGGAAGTGGATGTTTTCGACAATCGGGTCATATGGTGTTTTGTTTTGTGCCATGACCTGGCTGGAGACACATGTTCCCACTACCTTCTCGGCTCGCAGCAGAGGGACGGCTGACTCCGCCGAGTGACGCTTTCAGTCTGAGCCTGGGGAGGAGGTGGGCAGGTAAGAGGTCACAGACGCCAAGCATCGGTCTGAAAAAGGACAATTTCTGCATGGGGACAAAGGAGCTGGGTTGGGGCTGACCTCGGGAGAAGGGTGGTTGGTTAATTGTCTAGTCGTTCGTTTTCCTGGCTCTTTCTAAGTCTCTTCCTTCTTCTGTTGCCTTTTTCCTGCTTTGATTCATCTTTGCCTTTTGGCAGACCCTCCTTCTCTCCAGCATCCTTTCCACATCTTTGCACTCTTTTATCTCCCTGGCTCACTCTCACGTTTTCTCCCTCCTGCTTACTTGCCACTTTCTAGATAAATGCAGGAGCCAACAATGGACCGGAAAATGAACGTTCACCGGAAAATGAACGTTCACCTTTCTTGGACTTTGCATGTCCTCAAAGGGACTCTGGCCAGGCTCTGCCATCTTTTGGCTTCTCCATTTCTGGGACTGTTCCCTTCAGTGAGAGTGACATTTCATTGAAAGCATGTGGATGAGTGGGAGCTTGCTGAAAGGGCCGGCGGCCACTTTATACCAATGGGCAGCGAGTTTTCTTTTTTTTTTTTTTTTTTGGGTGGGGGGTACTAGGGATTGAACTCAGGGGTATTCTACCTCCAAGCTACACCCCCAGCCCTATTTTTTTTATTATTCTTTATTTTGAAACAGGGTCTCACTAAGTTGCGGAGTGCCTCACTAAGTAGCTGAGGCTGGCCAAGAACCCGCAATCCTCCTGTCTCAGCCTCCCAAATGCTGGGATTACAAGCGTGCGCCACCACACCTGGCTGGGCAGCGAGTTTTCACAGTCATTGATAAACCATTTGCTCAATGGGAACCACAAAATGATCTCATCCCAGAACAGGAAGTAAGAGGGCACATGGTGCCTGCCACCCCTCTCCTCGTGGCCCTCAGTAGGGCCTCCCCAACCTTCCCGACTTCCTGCTGGCTCAGCAGAGTAAAACTAGAAGGTTAGACTGGACTTGAGAACCAGAAGCCACAACCAGACCACTAACCTCCAAACCCGAAGCTAGGAACAGAGCCAAGTTCTAGTTACCACCTGAGACACTAGAGAAGGGCAACCGCCTGTCCCGCCCAGTGTGTAGTTGGTAATGATATAGAAATATTTGTTAATTGCTTCCCTATGCGCCAAGTAATACTATATTCTATAAAGGAGATACTATTGTTATTCTTCCCACTTCATAGATGAGGAAACAGAGTCTCAGAAAAGTTAAGGGATTTTTCTAAGGTCCCCAAACTAATAGGCAACAAAATTGGACTCACATCTAGACCCGTGTACTCCAGAGTTTAAGCTCCTAGATTGTATATGCTAATGTTTTCCCAGATTAACAATTAGGAACTACTGGCTAAATGGATGGAACCGTTGACTGGCAGGCCACCTTTAGATGGCCAGACTCCCTCCTGGCTCTATCTTATGTCTGCCTGTCCCTGGTCTTGGTATGTCAGTGTCCATCCCTGGAACTTGGACCATGGCACATTTGCATTTGATCTGCCAGAATCCATGGCAGATGGATCCTTTAATCACCACTTCGGAGTAAAGGGGACCACAGATAACAAAGAGTCTGGTTCTTCCATAAAGTGGAAATATTAATGAGGGGGATGACTTAACCGGCATCCATTAATTTTAAAATCTTCCTTCTTGACAGATGCCCTATTTCTGCTTCCTCTCCCTTTGTGAAGCTCATAGACGCCTGACTTCTGCAAGTCATTTTCCTTCGCCCTGGTACTTTTGTCTCCCTCACCCTCCCTTTCAAAGATGGCTGGTCAACTCACTCAAAAAGGAGCTCTCTCTCTGCTGCTCTTCCTGACTCCAGCAGTGACACCAACGTGGTATGCAGGTAAGTTCTAGAAGCTTCTGTCTATTACTTACTTCCAGAGAGGGTAGGGCCTAGCCCAAGACATGAGGGAGGAAAGAGTACACTACGAGAAGAAATCCTTCTCATAGATACAGAGAAAAACCACGACAAGATGATAAAGACAGCCTCACACTGCAACAGGCTACCAAGGGTGGCCTTTGAGGCACCCTAACAAGAGCTATTTGAAGCTGGACTTGATGGCACATGCCTGTAATCACAGTACTTGGGAAGCTGAGACAGGAGGACCAGAGGTTCAAGGCCTGCCTCAGCAACTTAGCAAGACAGACCCTGTTTCAAAATAAAAAGGGCTGGGGGGGAGGGGTAGCGTGAAGGTAGAATGCCTCTGGGTTCAACCCCCAGGTCCCCCAAACAAAGAGCTGCTTGAATAGGCTGTGCTGACTCCAAAAGGAGAGAAGGCAGGACGACGTGGCCTCTGAGGTGATTGTCTTTCCTGCTTTAGCGCTTAGCTTCCTGAAAACCATTTTTTTTCCTTTTTTGTGATACTGGGGATGGAACCGAGGGGCATTCTACCTCCAAACTATACTCCAGCCCTATTTTGTATTCTTTATTTTGAAACAGGGTCTCATTAAGTTGCAGAGAGCCTCACTTACCAGATGAGGCTAGCCGCGAACCTAGATCCTCCAGTCTTAGCCTTCCAAGTACTGGGATTACAAGCGTGCACCACCAAGCCCGGCTCTGAAAACCATTTTCTAATCATTCCTTTCTGAGTCAAATATTTATTCTCATTAATTCCTTTATGGGTCGAATGCCCTTGTCAAGACCACAAAATTGGTACTTAGACCACATACCTCCCTCAGGAAAAATGAGGGAGACAGGCAATATGTTCAAAGGAAACCAGAAGCCATCAGACTTTCCCTCTCCCCGTCTCTCCTGGGCCATACTTATGAGATGGTTTTAGTCCCCTTCTGCTAAAGTTGTTCATGGCAATCACATTTTCTTTCTCTCTCTCTCTCTCTCTCTCTCTCTCTCTCTCTCTCTCTCTCTCTCTCTCTCTCTCTCTCTCTCCTCTCTTTCTCTGTTTCTCTCCCCCCCTCAATCTCTCTCTCGATCTCTCTCTCTCAATCCCTCTCCTCTCCTCTCCTCCTCCTCCTCCTCCTCCTCCTCCTCTTCCTCCTCTTCTTCTTCTTCTTCTTCTTCCCCCCCCTCTCTCTTCCTCCCTCCCTCCCTCCCTCCCTCCCTCTCTCATACTGGAGGCTGAACCCAGGGGTATTCTACCTTCAAGCTACACAGCTCGCCCTATTTTATAATTTGGTTCCTTTTGAAACAGGGTCTCACTAAGTTTCTGAGGGCCTTGTTGAGTAGCTGAGGCTGGCCTCAAACCTGTGATCCTCCTGTCTCAGCCTCCAAGTACTGGGCTGACAAGACATGCGCCACAGCACCCGGCTCAGATCACATTCTCTTCATCAGGAACTCTCTAGTTTCTTCTGGCATGTTTTTTATTTCAGAAGGAATGGAGATTTCTGGATTTCTGAATATCTCATCCTTTACCCCCAGAGACATAGGAAGCCCACAAGAAGCGCCTCAGTGAGGAGAGGGAAAGGGGGAAGGAGGGATGAGGGAAGGGTAATGAGCTGGCATCCCGAGGTTTTTGATGGGGCCCAGCTGGCATTCCAAGTGCTAAGAATATTCTGTGGTCTGTGGCACCCGCCCTCACAGGGACCGGGGCGGGGGGGAATGAGACGGGCCCGACCAATGGGGTTAGGAAAATAGCCAGAGATGAGTAAATAACAAACTGCTCCCATCTCAGCCACAATCCTTGCAACTAAAATTTTCCACATGCCCTTAGCTCCTGCTGGAGGCCTTTGGCAGTAGTTCTGTTTGTCTGGAACAGCTGCATCAAGCTTTCAGACAAATATGCAAACTCCTTCCCCTCCTTGGCTTACCCTGGCTTTGTGGGGGGCGAAGCACAAGGGCTGACATTGAGATGAAAAAATTCAAATCCAGCCCTGGGCAGCGCACACACAGTTTGGGGTTAAAGGAGCCCCGAGTCTCCAGGAAGCAAATCTGCAGCTGTTTTCCCCAACCTAGCCCCTAGCTTCAGTTCGAGCCCCAAAGACCAAAATTGAGCCAAAGACCACAGGACTAAGGGGATGGAGATCTGATGGCTCCAAACCCAATTCCGAACACTTGTAGGAAACCTCATTGCAGGCAAAGGCCTTTATCTTTTCTGGGAGGAAAAGTCGGAGCTGTTAAGAGTTATGAGGATGGAGCTGTTTTACAAAACTTGGAGGTTCTCAAAGGGCTCATTTGCAAAGAAGGCACTCCCTCGGGAGGAGCCCAGGCTGGTGAGAGCTCGGACAGCCCCACAAGCTTTCTTAAGATGCCCCATGATGAGAGACATTTGGGGTTCCTCTGATGGCACCCTTCATTGCTAGCTCAGATGCTGGGCTGGCCTCCACTCAATTTTCATTCAACAAATATGTATTGTATACTCCCTGTGCATCCAGAGCGGTTTTGCTATCCTGTCTAGCCTTGTGTTCAAGGAGGAAAGGCACAATGGAAAGCAGCCAAGGGTAGACTTGGAGCTGATCAGAGACCGGGTCCAGGAATAATCAGCAGAGAGGAGGAAAGGTGAGGGATCTAAATGAAGCAAAGGATGGGTTAAAATGTGTGTACTGGCATATCTGGACAGACCAGGAAACCAGGCTATATTTGTCCATCGTAAGTCAAGCATTCATGAGAGTCGTAAAAGAGACTTCAACTATCAATTACATTTCGAACTAGATCTTTACAAAGAGCAGTACTTAGAGGGGCTGACGGTGCTATGGAAGTTAGGAGAACCCGGTAACAGACCACCCAATAACCAACCACCGATTGATCTAAAATGTAGATTCCCCTATATATTGACTTACCACCCACTTTTCAGGGGAAAAAAATCATTTAGCGTCCCCCTCGATGTTTCCATCAACCCCCTCCCCTTATTTTTATTCAATTCCCACCAATTGCACCCAAGGCTAATACCACCCCCGGTGGTTCCAGCACCACACACCAGGGGGCAGTATTGGCAACTTTGGGAATTCTTATCCTAAGGGAACTGAGAAATGTTGTCCAAGCCCCTCTCCCCAGTGTCGAAGAGAGACGAGTAGATGGAATCATGTGGGATGTGCTCCTCTAGTTTCGTTCTTATATCCTACCTCAGTATCCCAACATATGCATAAAACTACTCAAAGGCAAGCAGAGGCTTAAAGTAGTAAGGTTGCCTGAGCCCATTCCCGACACCAAGGAAACTTGGCAGTGATGGAGCTACCTCCGCACCCGAGAGAGGACTGTAATTATCTGGTCGCATCTCCCCCTCAGCTTTCCCACATCCCCTGGCATTCTGGATTCATGTAAGATGCTAAGTGGCCTCCAATCCCACACACACACAGCTAGATTTCAAGAAAGATTTGGGCTTTTATTCTGTGCCTCCAAGACGTTATCAAAAGCTCTTCTCCATGGCCATCGTTAGTGGCTTGTCTGAGTTTGGCACGTAGGGGTCCAACAGCCCGGTGCTAGAATGCCCACTCTGCAGCTCATTGGCTGGAAGACCTTGGGCAAGTCGCTTCATTCCTCGGAGCCTGCTTCTTCATATGCACACAGACAGCATCAGTAGTGTCGACCCCACTGAGTTGTCCCGGCAACAAGTGCTTAACACAGACTAGGAGCTGAGTGATGTTGGTAGTCATTGCTGTCATTGGCGTTGTCATTGTCATCCAGCAACAGGCCTCTGACACTCGTGTTGTCTCCTCTGGCAAACAGCTGTTTGCTCGCTGCTGAGCATTTCTTCCCAAGTTCCCTCTGTAGCAAGAGCAGGGAGACCTAATACTTCAGGGAATTGCACACATCTGGTCTCCTGTTTACGGGAGCTGTGCGGCTTGGAGGCGAGAGAATACTAAACGGAAACAGCTGACAAGACGCCTCCCCTACTGCAGGAAGAGACAGAGCAAGGGAGTGGAGGCCTAAGGAGAAATAAAGGGAAGCCAGAAGAAAGGAAAAGGGGAAAACCAAAAGAAAAAAAAAGAAAGAAAGGAGAAGAGAAAAAATGAACTCTTGCCTTTGGAATGAGGGCAAACCAACAAGGACATGATTTCATAAGGCAAACTTTCAACTTGATTCATTCCCTTGTTCACCAAGTTGGACTGGTTTCCCAGTGTGAGCCCCTGGGGAGTTAGAGGAGGGACCTGATGGAGCCCCTGCTCCGCCCTGAAGCACAGGGGCCGCTTCCTCCCTCCCTCCCTCCCTCCCTCCCTCCCGCACTAGAACCCAGCGAGGTCCTGGAAGCCGGCTGTCTCCTGGAAATGGAGAATTCTCCGCAGACCCCAGCACCGCTGGCGGCCCGGCTCCTGTGCGTGCAGTACAGCTCAGGGAGACTGGCAGAAGGGCTCCCGGAAACTTCACTCTGGAAAGGACCATGTTACTTTCCAATTAGTTCGCGTTCATGCCCGATTTCCGGCTGTCTGGTGGAACAGACTATTTAGTCTCCCAGACAGCCGCAGACCCGCCTCCACCGGGGCCTGGGTCACTTAACTGGCTAGAGGTAGATGAGGAATGCTTTCTAGCTCAGTGGCTGCCCACTGAAGCTTCTGCTAATTAGAGGAACAGGAAATGTATCCAAAGGGCCCTGCCTTGGGCTAGGGGTCTAGCTCAGTGATAAAGGGCCTCCCTAATATGCACGAGGCCCTGGGCCTGGTCCCCAACACTGCAAAAGAAAAAAAAAGTCTGGGTATGATGGCATATACTTGTGATCCCAGTATTCAGGAGGCTGAGACAGGAGGATCACAGGTTCAAGGCCAGCCTCAGCAATTTAGCGAGACCTTCAGCAACTTAGCATGACTCTGATTCAAAATTTAAAAATAGAAAGGGCTGGGAGTGTGGCTCAGAGGTATCCAAGATAGAATGCTCCTGGGTTCAATCCCCAGTACCCATACCAAACAAAAAAAATTTTTTTTAAGTATCCTACCTTCTCTTTTCTCCAAACCAGGACAAAGTGCTCATGAGACTATCCTCATTCCTTCTTTGCTTTTGAGCCATCCATCTCTGGCGTGGTATGCCACCCCAACCACAGCAATCAAGTGGCCCGGGAGCTAAAGCTTGCGTTAAGGTTTTCCTCTGAGGACCTGGAGCAGGTCTGTCACTAGAAGACATTAGTTTCAATTTTTTTCCCTCCTACCTGGGACAGCAGTCTATCCTCAGAGCTTGGTCAAGTTTCACATAGGTTACATCAAGGAAATGGGTCATTTAGAGTTCAGATTGATAAATGGTCAAGAAGTTCAATTATTTTGATTTCAAAAGGAGCCTTCTGAGCTGAGTGTGGTAGCACACACCTGCACTCCTAGTACTTGGGAGGCTGAGACAAGAGGATCCCAGGTTCGAGGACAGCCTCGACAACTTAGTGAGACTCTCAGCAACTTGGTGAGACCCTGTTTCAAAGTCAAAAGTCAAAAGGATGGGGGGGGGTGTCTGTGGCTTGGAGGTAGAATACCCCTGGGTTTAATCTCCAATACCAAAAAAAAAAAAAGGAGCCTTCTGGTGAGCTCCCTGGCCATGAACTTGGCCTCTGTGCACCTGGTCTGCTGACATTCACTCACAGTAGTTCTCCAGTATTAAAAGGCACCTGGCTCCCTGCCCATGGAGTACTATACACTCAGGAAAAGGCAAAGATGGGGGCAAGGGAAGGGCTTGACTGAGAAACCTGTACACCAACCTACGCTGTCTTCTTCATTCTAGGTTCAGGCTACTATCCAAATGAAAGCTACAATGAAGTGTATGAAGAAGAGGTTCCCCGCGCCCCTGCCCTAGACTACCGAGGTAATCCTCCCTGCCTCTCCCGCCTCAGGAAGGCTCCTCTCTGCCCTAAGGCCTAGGCCCTCCCCTGAAGCAGCCTCATCCAGGCTGGGCTCGTAGGTGCCAAAAATGCAGCACAAGGAATGCTCAGGGGCTGGGATTTCTAATCCCCAACCTGGTTACTACTGACTTTGCCTCTCTAGCCTGCAGGTTGCCTGTCTATTATTAATCATGAAGTATTGACCGAGCACCTACTTTATGTCTAATCCTGTGCAAAGTGAGCCTGTGGGTGATACAAAATCCCCCCTCAAAGGAGCTGTATTCAATTCAGTGGGGGGCGGAGAAAAGAATAAAATTAGCACATGTAAGGCAGGAGAGCGTGGAACTCTATGGCAGCAGTCAGTGTGATGGGAATTGAGACAAAGAAGTCAGAAAAGAGGACATGAAAGATGACATTTATGCTAGGCCTTGAATGAGGAATGGAAATGGAGAGCTGGAAAGGGGAGGGGATGACATTTGGCAAACACAAGTGGCCAAAGAGACAGAGGTAAGAAGGTCTGCCATCACAGGAGGAAACTAAGAAAAAACAATCGAAAGCCTGGCACAGTGGCACAGGCCTGTAATCCCAGCACTAAGAAGATTGAGACAGGAGGATCACAGGTTTGAGACCAGCCTCAGCAAAGTAGCAAGACCCTCAGCAACCTAGTGAGACCCTGTTCCAAAATAAAAAATAAAAAGGGCTGGGAGTGGAGCTCAGAGCTAGAATGCCCTTGGGTCCAATCCCTAGTAGTACCACAAAAAGAAAAAAAATAAACAGTCTGATTGTGGGAGACAGAACGTGGAGGAAGTAGAAGAGAGCAAGTTGCATATAAAGGCTCTGTGGTCCAGGGACCTTCTAAGGAGAGCAGGACTGCCTGTGGAGAATGCTGAATAGCCATCCCTGCATTCCAAGGGAACTTAGGCCAGGTGCTACCTAGGAGCCCTTCCCTTTCCCATTATCTGCTTCTGTGCTTAGAGAGCCAGGCAGAAGAGCCTAGCTTCTGTGCTGGAAGACATAAGGACCATCCTATGTGTTTGCAGGGGGGAGTGACATTGTGAATCATTTCAGAACACTAACCTGGTCAGTCTGTTCAGAAAGTAGGGGGTGGGTGGAGTCGAGCCTGAATCAAGGAGAGTCTTGAGGAACCAGTTACCATCATGTCAGCTAGAGATGATTAAGGGCAGTGCCAGAGATCGAACCCGGGTCTTTGCACATGCTGGGGATGTAGTTCGGTGGTACAGCGCTTGCCCAGCATGTGCAAAGGCCTGGGTTCCATCCCTGGCACTAGAAGAAAAACAAATGATGTATCCAGAGATGTCAAGAGTTGGCACAGATTTGGTGTGCCAATA
Organism: Graphiurus murinus; assembly: GCA_004027655.1. Lineage (NCBI taxonomy): Eukaryota > Metazoa > Chordata > Mammalia > Rodentia > Gliridae > Graphiurus > Graphiurus murinus. The sequence goes on from PVLC010005573.1 coordinate 24,224, forward strand.
AAGAAATCAACTGATGTCTGGGAGCATCTATTCTGAGTACCTGGGAGAACAGTAAGACCCTTCTCAGAAAAATAAAGTAAAAAAGAAGATAAAGATACCCCATAGGGAAATGGATGCAACTGGAAAACATTATGCTAAGTGAGATTAGTCAGTCACAAAAAGTAAAAAATTGTATGCTCTCCCTAATATGTGGAAGCCAGGGAGAAAGTGGGCCATAAGAGGGACTCTAGATGAAGAAGGAGAAACCTTAGATGAGCAAAGAAGGGGACTTAACTGAAGGTGATGGGGGGTGGGGGGCACCCTAATGCACATGATGGACTTTCACAAACATATCAATCACTAAACTGAACTTGAGAAGGAGGGAGGGCGAGGGAGTACAGTGGGAATTGGGGAAGGGTTGAATGAGAGATGTGTGCATGTATGCCTTTACCAGATTGTCCCTAACAAAGATGTATGATTACAATGCACCAATTAAAAAAAAAGATACCCCATAAGCAGCTAGAAGTGGAAAGATGTTGTGTGAGTCCCCGGCTTACATGGATGGCTGTCTGAGAAAGCAGAGGGCCAAGGTCAAAGCCTTAGAAAGAATCGGTGGTCAGCCTCGTGGAAGGAGATCAGGGCAGTGTCTGTCACCTTATGAAAGCCACAAAAGAAGAGTTTGAAGAAAACTAAAATGGCAAGAGATCAACTGCTGTATCAAGTATTGCAAATTGCAAAGAAATCAAATCGAAGGCAGAGGAAACATTTTATTTGGCAAGAAGGAGGTAAGTGGTAATTGTGTGTGTGCGTGTGTATGTGTGTGTGAGTGTGAGTGTGTGTGAGTGTATGTGTGTGTGTGTTACTAGGGATTGAACCCAAAGGCATTCTACCCCGAGATACAGCTCCCAGCCCATATGTGTGTGTGTGTGTGTGTGTGTGTGTGTGTGTGTGTGTGTGTATATATATATATATATATATATATATATATATATATATATAATTTTGAAACAGGGTCTCACTAAGTGGCGATCCTTTTGTCTCAGCCTCTCAAGTAGAGATTACAGGCACGTGGCACCATTCCTGGCAAATGGTGACCTTAAAAAGCAGTTTCAGTGGAGAAATGATGAGAGCTTTGGTTTCTTCTATCTTTCTTTCTAGCTGCCTCCTCCCTGTCTTCCTCTTACCAGTGGTCCACACCCTCTGCCTCGGTCTTGGGGCCCACCAAGTCCTGAACTCCCCGCAGTCTGTTTCCCACCCACCCACCTACCCCCAAACCTCCAAGCACACACCACATCAGCTCTGGAAGACCACAGTTCTCGCCCAGCGACCTTAACCTTCACCTGGCCTTGACCTCGGTCTCCTCAGTCTCTCCAGCTGCAATGATCACGCTGCCATGACATTTCATAATCCTTTCTATAGCCGAAGCCAAGAAAGGAGATGGGCTCTCTGACAGTGACGACAGACAGAATGAGGCTGGGATGTCAACTTTGGGCGACCTTGACCTGTCTCTCGAGCTCCTGGACTGCATCCCCAGCTGCCGCTAGACACTTGCATTTGGAGATGTGAAACAAAATGTATTCATCTTGTCTAAAAATGGTTCTCCGGGGTGACCTTCCTGCTTCTGACAATGGCACCGACATTCCCCCAGTCACTTGAACTTCACAATCCCTCAAGGTCACTTGTCATAGACCCATGATCTTTCATAAGCCTTCCCCTCTTTCCTTCTCACCGGTCATTCCCCTAAACCTGTCATTTTGTTATTAGTCTGTGGGATTAAAACTTGTGTCGCCCCGCACGTGGATAATGTCAGGTGCCTCCTAACTGGATTCTCTAACTTGTCGCTCCATCCCCCAAACCTAGCAGCCCACTGTGACCATTTGCACTTATTTATTTTATTTTTATATTAATCACTATGACCATTGTGTGTGGGGGGGGTACTGGAGATTGAACCCAGAGGCATTCTACCTCTGAGCTAACACCCCAGCCCCTTTTGGTTTTTTATTTTGAAACAGAGTCTCAGTAAGTTGTAACTTGGAGGTAGAATGCCCCTGGGTTCAATTCCCAGTGCCAAAAAAAAAAAAAAGGTGGGAAGAGTGGGCATAATATACTATTCCATGTGTTAAAAAGAGGGAAAATGAGATGTTATACCAACATTGGCAGTATATGCATAAAGAAACTTTTTTTTTTTTTGCAGTACTAGGGATTGAACTCAGGGGCATTCTACCCCCAAGCTACACCCCCAGCCCTATTTTTCATTCTTTATTTTTGAAACAGGGTCTCACTAGGTAGCTGAGGCTGGCCTCAAACCCAGATCCTCCCGTCTCAGCCTCCCAAATGCTGGGATTACAAGCATGCACCACCACGCCTGGCCATAAAGAAACTATTAACACTGCTTTTAATATATTTTATTGGTGTATTGTAATTGTACATGCTAGTGAGATTCACAGTGATACATTCGCGTATGCACATACCATGCATTTGGTCTGTTTCCTCCCCTATGCTCCCCTTTTTACTTCCCTCCTCCCTCCCCATACGCGGTATGGGCATTTCTAGTGACTATATTCATCCAGGTGTATGAGGCTGTATGGCCTACCTCCCTCCCTGCACATCCCTTTCTCAGCCATTTACCAAGGCTCTCAACAACTGAGTGAGACCCAGTTTCAAAATAAAAATGAGGCTGGGGTTGTAGCTCAGAGGTAGAGTGTCCCTGGGTTCAGTCCCCAGCACCACACACACACACACACACACACACACACACACACACAGCAGCTGCAATGGCAGATTTTGTGCTTAGAAAGAACATGGGTTTCACAGCAGACAACACTTGCATTCAAATGCCAGCCCTGTTCCTTATTTGCTGAAGGACCCTGGATGAGTTACTGCCTTGTCTGCAAAATAAGGATAAATATCCACCTAATGTCATGGGGCTGACGGGGAAAGTAAATGAGCTGATGTGTACGAAAAGAAAACCATGTAGCCTGGTGCCACACAGACCCACACATGTCCTCGCAGACCTTTGGGTCGTGCCATATTGAATCGCACCTGTACTGTCAGTTTCCCATTGCCATTCTTCTGGTACAGTTGTCCGGCCAGTTAGGAATCTCTTTAACCGTACTGCCACCTCTCCCGTCTTTCTTCATCTCGTCCACATCATGGGCACGAAAAGTATTGTCACATGCCTCATTTACTTCCACCTAATAGACCTACCATTCCCCCTGTTCCACCGGTCTGGCGGCCCTACAAAAAAGGAAGTGAGGTCAGCCTGGAATTACTGGTTCTTGAGGGCTCCCGGAGATCGTGGCTTCTCTAACAGTTCACACAGCACACCTTGAACTAGGCCCCCATGCTACGCCGCCAGTGTCACCTCACTGGAAAACCAGGATTGCTGTTGTGTGCTTCTCCAGCCTTCTAACACTTTGGCTTTATGCCAGGATTCCTCTGAACCAGCAAATGTGAACTTTTTTCTAATGGCTGGCCCCCTCTTGCTGTCTCGGCATTTATCCCGGGCTTTCTGTTCCGCTGTACCCTTCCTGTTCCTCCTACCAGTTTCCATCGGATGCGAATTTTCCTTGGCAGGCTACAGGAGAGAACTAGAACAGCAGTGATCATTGAGGTCCCAGCTTCCCACTAAGGTCTTCGTGACATGAGCTGTGGCCTTACAATCAACAACTCTGGAACTGTAATGCTTAGGAGACCCTCTGTAAATTGGAGGCGGTGTCTCCAGCGGCGCCCAGGCAGAGGCGCTAGCCTTTCTCTGTTCCTACAGCTCCTGATGTGCTTTTTAAAAAACGCTCCTCATTTTCGTTGTCCCTAGGATTCAGGAATGGAATCAGTTCATATGGGGCCTTAGCCTTCCCAAGCTTGGGCTAACAGCTCTCTGCCATGCTGTGTAAGCGTGCTTGAGCAGGCGGCTCTCTGTTTGCGTATGTGTCCCTTGGAAATCTCAGCCATTGAAAAGTCATTTATTTTGTATAGTCAGTGAGGCATTGTGTGTGTGTGTGTGTGTGTGTGTGTGTGTGTGTGTGTGTGTGTGTGTGTGTGTGTTACAGGGGATGGAACCCAGGGGCATTCTACCTCTGACCAATACCCCCAGCCCAATTTTATTTTTTATTTTCAAACAGGCTTTCACTAGGTTGCTGAGAGTCTCCTTAAGTTGCAGAGAGCCAGGAACCTGCGATCCTCCTGTCTCAGCCTCCCCAAAACTGGCATTCCAGGTGTGTACCACCACACCTGGCTCAGTGAGGCAGCTTTTTTTTTTTTCAGAACTGAGGGTTGAACCCAGGGACATTCTACCTCTGAGCTACACCCTAGCCCTATTTTTATTCTTTATTTTGAAACAGCATCTCACTAAGTTGCAGAAGGCCTCACTAAGTAGCTGAGGCTGCCTGTGAACCTGCGATCCTCCTGTCTCAGCCTCCCAAGTACTGGGATCACAAGCGTGCGCCACCACGCCCAGCTCAATGAGGCAGCTGATTCCTTTCTGATGTACGGCCCGGTCACCTTTTGTGATCACTACCGAACTGGGATTGTACTCTCATTCCTGAGCAGCCTTCTTTGCTGTCACACTTCCTTTCTATCTCTGCTTTACATTTTCGTATTATTTTTCATTTTTGTTTTAACTTTACAGGTGATAAAATGCACTCTTTTGTACACACAGCTCTGTGAGTTTTGACGCTGCACAGAGTGAGATAACAACCACCACAGTACAAAAAAGCAGTTCCATCAACTTCAAAACTTGCCTGGTGATTGTGTGTGTGTGTGTGTGTGTGTGTTGGGGTACTAGGGATTGAACCAGGGGATTCTTTCTCTGAGCTATATCTCTAGCATCTTTTATTTATTTTTTTAATTTTTAAATACGGTCTCGCTAAGTTGCTGCGGCTGGCCTCATATCTGTGATCCTCCTGTCTTGGCCTCCCAAGTATAGGATTACAGGAGTAAGGCACCATGCCTGGCCATTGCCCCTATAGTTTTGCCTATATATGTCCCTATGCTTTTGTCATATAAAGGGACTTCTACAGAATGCAGCCTTTTGAGACTCATCTAGGTTGTTGCATGTATCAGTTCTCCATTCTTTTATATGAATAAATCAAAGTTCATTACAGAAAATTACTATCAGCTTTGGGTAAGTACGAATAGAATTCTTTTAAACACTTGTGGATAGAATTTTGTGTGGACCCAGGTTTTCATTTCCATGGGGTAGGTATCCTAAAGTGGAATTGGTAAATGGACTTTTCTTTATTTTGCTTTATTGGGGCATTGTAACTATACATGGTAGTGAGATGCAGAGTGTTAAGTTCATCTGTGCACACAACGTCACTTGGATTGTTTCCCTCCCCACCCCCACCCCACCTTCCTCGCAGTGCCTGCTGGTGAGATGCACCGGGACGCAGTCACATGCAAAAATAACAGTACTTGAACTGTTTCCTGCCTCACGCCTCTTTTTCTCCCTCCTCTCCTCCCTCCGAGAAAATATGTGGCCTCCTCCATCTGGCTCATCTCACTTAGCATGATGCGCTCTGGTTCCACCCTTCTTCCTGCAAATGACATGACTGTGTTCTTCTTTATGGCTGAGGAAAATCCCATTGTGTGTATATGGCACTTTTTTTTAATTCATTAGCCTGTTGACAGACACCTGCGCTGGTTCCATTACTAGACTGTTGTGAATTGTGCTGCTATAAACATGCACGTGCATGGGCCACTATAGTATTCTCATTTTAGTTATTTTGGAAAGATAGAAAGGAGTGATATAGCTAGGCTACTTTTCTTACCAAGAAAGTATGATGTTGCCTTTATAAGAAACCACCAAACTATTTTCCAAAGTGACTATATTTTTGCATTTTTACTGGCAACATATCAGCATTCCAGTCTTTCTCTCCATTCTCATCAGCACTGGGTATTGTCAGTTTTTAAAAAGTTAGACCTTCTGGTGGGTATATTAATGATATCTCATTGTGGTTTAAATTTGCATTTGATGACTAATGATATTGAACATCTTTTCATGTGCTTATTTACCATTAGTATATATCCTTTTTGGTAACATGTCTGTTCATATTTTGGGGGCATGTTCTAATTGTTCATTTTTGATAGTTGAGTTTTGATAGTTCTTTCTATATTCTAGATACTCATCCTTTGTGGGATATGTAGTTCGCAAATATGTTTCTCCAGTTTGTGCCTTAGTTTTGATCTCCTAATCGTGCATTTCATAGAGCAGAAGATTTAAATTGTGACAAGGTCAAATTTATTGATTTTTCTTTTATGAATTATGTTTTTGGTATCATACTTGAGACATCTTTGCCTACCCCCAGGTCCTGGAGATTTTCTCCCGTTTTTTTTTTTCTTAAAATTTTGTATTTTTTTCCTTTTTACATTTAAGACCACCACCATTTTGACTTAATTTGTATATAAGATGTGAGACTTAGGTTGTATTTCTTTTCTTTTTCTGTTTCTTTTCTTTTTTTTTTGGAGGGGGGGAGAGAACATGAACATTCAATCGCTCCAACTCCATTTGTTTGAAAGGCCATCATTCTTCTATTGAATTATTTTTGCACCTTTGCCAAAAAATCCTCTTGGCATACTTGCATGGGTCCACTTCTGGGATCTCTATTCTGTTCCATGGATTTATGTGCCCGCCCTTTCACCGACACCACACTGTCTTGATAACTGTGCTTTTCGCTTCCTTTTCTTCTTTTGCTCCAGTCCCTCGATGGTGTTATACATTAAATATCCAGGATGGAGAAGCCACGTGCTACTCGCCGAGGGGAGGCAATTATCACAGCAGCCTAGGCACGCGTTGTGAGCTCTCTTGTGACCGGGGCTTTCGACTGATTGGACGCAGGTCGGTGCAATGCCTGCCAAGCCGCCGTTGGTCTGGAACTGCCTACTGCAGGCGTAAGTTGTGCAGGTGCATCTGCGTCTATGGAAGAAGACAGCCGGCCACTGAGGGCGTATCCCTGCAGGTGTTACTCAGTAGCTTATTGGATTCCTCAGCTACCTTCAGGTTGCTTCTAGAGTAATGGAATGAAAACCCAAATGTGTGCACGTCGATGCTAGGTACCTGCACACAGAAATAATGAGTATTCCAAGAGGGATGAGGTTGGTCAGAGAAAATGCTGTAGAGGAGAGGAGAAGCCGGATGGCCAGAAAGAAGGAAGTCACCACAGTCCTCAAGGTGACTGTCACTAAGTTGTTTTAGGAGTTAAACCCCAACATTTTCAAAAGTGAATTTGAATTGACCTGACAAAATTAAAATATATAAAGCTATAAATTATAAATGAAAATAAAACCAGGTAAAATTTTGAGACATATTTCCAGGTACCTAAAATGAGTTATTACCTTTGAGCACTAGATCTTTCTTCTTCTTCTTTTTTTTTTTTTTTTAGCATTAAGTCTATCTTTGACCTTTCTCATAGGAGACAAAAGGGCAAACATTTTGGGCCTGTCATTTTTATTGTCATATAATACTAAGCAAACAAATTCATTTGAAGAGACAACCCTGTTCTCTTGGCTTTGAGTTCAATGAGATCATTTTGGCATCCATCTTTACATAACAGATACAGAAAAAGGAGTAATCTTCAAGTCTATTTGACCACAAAACATAATGAACATATCCTATATAGAATCTTTATTCAAAACTCCCAACAGTTGAACTTATTCAGGATCTGAACAGAGACAACCTAAATAAATATATAGCCTCCTTCTCTCAAGTACCAGGTATGTCAAACAAGGCTTTGGCAAGCACAGGCTCACAGTTAATTCCTGGTGGCAGGCCCTGGCACATGTGGTGTCTAAAGCACACGGAATCCTCCTTTATCAAATGCCACCACACCTGCTTTTCCAGGCATTCGCCTGACTTGTATTGTCACATGGTCAGAAAGCCATTCCATTCGGGCAGGTAAGTGAGCCTCAGAGCACACATGCTCCTAGGGCATATTGCACCTGAGGAACAAGAGCAGAAAACCAATGCCTGCTGAGGCTCTAAATGAGCCCAGAGGTTTGCATGCATTGTCTCTTTTAACCTGCACAAAAATCCTGTGAGGCATTCACATTTTCCTAATGAGAAGACGGAGACTCAGAGAGATGAGGCAACTTCTTCAAGTCACAGAGCAAGTGAGGCGCAGGGCTGGCATGCGCGCCCAGGTCTGATTCTTAAGCTCATGTCCTTAAACAAGCAATTTAGCTTCTTTGAGACCCCTAGACACACCCAGGGTGCTTTTGTTCTTTATAATATAAAAATAAAAAGACATGAGGAAAAGGCAGTGTTAGGGTTTGATTTGGAATCTGCCCCCTCAAGGCTCCTGTGTTGAAAGCCTGGTCCCCAGTGTGGTAAGATGCAGAGGCCTGCATGGCTGGAGGGGGAGGGTCACTGTGGGCATGGCCTACGAGGCTTCTGTCCCTCCTCTTTGTCTCTGTTTCTGGGCTGCAAGGAGCTGAGCAGCTTTCCTCCACCATGCCCTGCCGCCACGACATTTCTGTCTTGGAGCTGTCCACCCTTGGACTGAACCTCTGACACTGTGGGCCAAAATCAACCTTTCTTCCTCCAAGGTTTTCTTGTCAGGTACTTTGGTCCCAGCAGCAGCAACAACAAACCTGACTAGGCAGTTAGGCAGAAAAATGTCAAGGCCCTTAGGGTTGGCTTTCTGTATCTTCTGCTGTCTCTGCTTTGGTTCTCCTTGTACTAGATGCCCAGCTATCAGCTCCAGCTAGTCGCCCAGAACACTGAGCTTGCCACTTGGTTCTCTCTTAGAAATGAGATGCCATGCCCTGCCATTCATTACTAGTGGCACCTACACCTGCACAAACGGGGTGCTTCTTGACTCCCGCTGTGACTACAGTTGTTCAAGTGGCTACCACCTAGAAGGTGACCGCAGCCGAATCTGCATGGAAGATGGACGGTGGAGTGGAGGCGAGCCTGTATGTGTAGGTAAATGCTGGCTGCTCCCGGTTCTCCTGCTGCAAAGAGCCATCCATGCAGTATGTCCAAAATGGCGTACAATCCCAACTGTAGAAGGCAATCCTGTTCCCTCCGAGGGCACTGCAGGAGCTCAGCTGGAGGGAATGATCACTTCCCCTGGGGTCAGGCTTCTTTCTCCAGTTTCTTGAAAACCGTGAACACTTTCCCTACTCGGTGGAGTATGGTGTTGCTTCAAGGGGTTCCCTCCAGAGAAGGCACTTGGTTTTTGACCTTCACAGACATAGATCCCCCCAAGATCCGCTGTCCCCACTCACGCGAAAAGATGGCAGAGCCAGAGAAACTGACTGCTCGAGTGTACTGGGACCCACCCTTGGTGAAAGATTCTGCGGACGGCACCATCACCAGGTGAGCTTGAGTAATGCAGACCTCTCGTGCTTTCTAGAAGCTTCTCTCAGTCCTCGGGCTCTCACACAGAAAGTGCACAGCCGAGGCTACAGTGACCTTGTGCCTCAGTTGTCGATTCTAAGGATCTTTTTCCTTAGTGACTGTCACCCTGTCTCATGCAGGGTGACACTCCGGGGCCCAGAACCTGGTTCCATCTTTCCTGAAGGAGAGCATGTGATTCGTTACACTGCTTATGACCGGGCCTACAACCGGGCCAGCTGCAAGTTCATTGTGAAAGTACAAGGTCAGAAAGAATTCTTCTTCCCTCTCCACATTTCCCATTGTCCCTGCTCCACCCTGAGCTGTTAGAAGCACCCCTGCCCCCCAACCCTCTCCTCTGTAGGCCTGAGACAGACACACTGCATTTCTACTGGGAGAGGGGGAAAACAAGTTCCCTACGCAGGCTCATTCAAGAAGCCTCCATTACACATGGTGCGGAAGCCTTGACTCTTCAACGAGACTCTTTCCTTCTCCTAAATCTAGATAAAATTCACAAAGACACTCTCTACCCGTTTCTTTTCTTGGCCTTCAAAATGATGAAATCTAATCCATTTTTAATCCATTTTCATGCTCAGTAGTTTGCCTCTACGGAAACTGGTGTTGGTAAGTACCTGACTCTTCCTCTTTGCTTTGTGTCACATTGCTTTGTTTTGCTTTTCTTATTATTAAAAGAATTCACGAGCCGGGCATGGTGGCCCATGCTTGTAATCCCAATCCTTGGGAGGCTGAGACCAGAGGACCACAGGTTCGAGGCCAGCCTTAGCTACTTAGTGAGAACTTGTTTCAAAATACAGACAATATGTACTTCCAACCTCATTTCAAATTTAATTCCTGAAGAAAGTAATTACTTCTGGCTTCATCCTTGACCACTGGAAACATAGAAAAGGCAGTCGTTCTGAGCAGCCCATGTCCTCTGCTCCAGGCAGCTCAGAGTGGCCGCCTTCTTAGCCTTTCCTCCCTGGAAGAACCACTTGAACCGCTAACTAGAGCTCTTCCCTGCCAGTGAGACGCTGCCCGGTTCTGAAAGCCCCACAGCACGGCTACCTCAGCTGCACCTCAGCAGGAGACAACTATGGCGCCACCTGCGAATACCACTGTGATGGCGGATACGAGCGCCAGGGCACCCCCTCCCGGGTCTGCCAGTCCAGTCGCCAGTGGTCAGGATCACCACCTATCTGCACTCGTGAGTGAAACCAGGAATGGGGATGGTGGGCATGCTGACCAAGGGTAATTTGCAGGATGCCCCTCGTGGCACAGGGGCGTCCCATAGCTATGTGTGTATGGGGAGCTTCTGAGACATCTCTATTTGTGTGTGTGTGTGTGTGTGTGTGTGTGTGTGTGTGTATGGTACTGATGATGGAACTCAGGGGCATTCTACCTCTGAGCTGCACCCCCAGCCCTATTTTTTATTCTTTGTTTTTGAAACAGGGTCTCACTAAGTTGCAGAGGGTCTCACTAAGCAGCTGAGGCTGACTTGCAAACCCGCAATCCTCCTGTCTCAGCCTCCCAAGTACTGGGATTACAAGCGTGCGCCACCACGCCTGGCTCTAGCCCATCTTATATTTTGTTTTGAAACAGGGTCTCACTAGGTTGCTGAAAGTCTTGTTAAGTTGCTGAGGGTCCTGCTAAGCCAAGTTGCTGAGGCTGGCTTTGAACCTGCGATCCTCCCAAGTACTGGATTACAGGCATGTGCCACCATGCCCAGTTCCCTTCTCTCTCTCTCTCTTTTTTTTTTTTTTTTTTTTTTGCGGTACTGGGGATTGAACCCAGGGGCATTCTACCTCCAAACTTCACCCCCAGCCGTATTTTTTATTCCTTATTTTGAAACAAGCCCTCACTAAGTAGCTGAGGCTGGCTGCAAACCCACAATCCTCCTCTCTCAGCCTCCCAAGTACTGGGATTATAAGTATGCACCACCACGCCCAGCTGAGATGTCTCTATTTTAAGGGCCAACATTTCCCCCATGGAATACTCCTATTCCAAGAAGAAGGCTTTAACATCTCCAAGTTTCTTTCAGGATTTCTCCCCAGGGGATGGAGAAACAATCAGAAGGCTTACCCCAAAGCCTGGAACTCCCCAATAGGTCAGGCTGCCCGGTCAGGGTGCAGGAGAAGGGCAGGCTCTGACTGGCCCTCTGCTTCTGTCCTAGCTCTGAAGATTAATGTCAATGTCAACTCGGCTGCCGGCCTCCTGGATCAGTTCTATGAGAAGCAGCGGCTCCTCATTGTCTCAGCTCCTGATCCCTCCAACCGATACTATAAAATGCAGATCTCTATGCTACAGGTGAGACCTGCCTCCCTAATGAGGACTCGGCTCATTTACCTTGCCGCTATGCCCTTTCCAAGTCCAATAAGTGCTCTCTGCAGCACAAAACTTATTTTCGCCAAATGATCGGTTGGTAGCACTTGATCAGTTTTACCATAGGTGTATTTAGTACATTGTTCAAAAGAAAGTCTGCATTTGTGCCTTTGTACTGAAAAGGCAATAAACCCACTGGAAGGACAGGTGTGACTTGCAGGGGCCTGAGTGGATAGGGAAGGGAGTGTGGCAAAGCTCTGGAACCAACCCCACTATGTCTTCAAGGACCAATAGCATAGCTGGCCGTGGTGGCACACACTTGTAATCCCAGTACTTGGGAGGCTGAGACCGGAGGATCACAGGTTCGTGGCCAGCCTCAGCTACTTAGTGAGGCCCTCCACAACTTAGTGAGACCCTGTTTCAAAAACAAAGAAAAAAAAAATAGGGCTGGGGGTGTAGCTCAGAGGTAGAATGCTCCTGGGTTCCATCCTCAGTACCACACACACACACACACACACACACACACACACACATACACACATACAATAGGTCTGAGTGTGTAGCTCAGAGGTAGAATGACCCTGGGTTCAATCCCCAGTACTGCATAATAATAATAATAATAATAATAATAATAATAATAATAATAATAAAATGGACCAACAGCACTAGCAAACGCTTATGCAATAAGTGCTATGTGCGCGCCAGGTCCGGACCTACTTGTTTTACACATACTCCCAGCATTCTCACAACAATCTTTACGAGGCAGGTACTATTATAATTCCCACTGAGTAGGTAAGAAAGCAGAGGTGTAGACAAATTCAGCGGTTTTTCCCGAAGTCTCTAGCTAGTCGGTAGTAGGGCTGGGTTTGAACCCAGGTAGTCTAGCTCTATGATCTGCGCTCTCCACCACTACCAGTAGGAAAGGACGGTGAGCACAGAGGAAACTGAGGAAGGTGCATGATGGTTTGGGGTTTTTTGTTTGTTTGTTTGTTTTTTGTTTTGTTTTGATATTGTGGATTGAACCAAAGGGTCGCTCTACCTCTGAGCTCCACCCCCAGCCCTATTTTATTTTCTATTTGGAAACAGGGTCTCACTAGGTTGCTGAGAGACTCGCTAGGTTGCTGAAGCTGGCCTCGAACCTGTGATCCTCCTGTCTCAACCTCTCAAGTACTGGGTTTGCAGGCATCTGCCACCACGCCTGGCTGATGATTTTTAACCTACTAAGAGATTCTTAGCCAAAGCCACCGGTGGGTGAGAAGAGGTAGGTAGGACAGACTAGATGTGACCATGGGGACTTATAAAAACAACCGACTAGGTTGCTGCCGAGAATTCAGAATGCACCAACAGAAGCAGCACTTGAAGTAGCTGGGCGTGGCGCCGCAAGGCCTGTGATCCCGGCTCAGACAGGAGGCTCAAGTTTGAGGCTAACCTCAGCAATTTAGCAAGACCCTCAGCAATTTAGTGAAACCCTATTTCAAAATAAAAAGTAAAATGTGCTGGGGGGTTAGCTCGGCAGCAGAATGCCCCTGGGTTCAACCCCCAACACCAAAAACAAACAAAAAAAAGTCTGAAAGCAACATCTCTAGGGAGCTGCAAGGGTACTCAGGAAAAAGAAGCAGCTACTTCGAGGGTTGCTAAAAATTGAATCACAGAAGTTGCCAATTCAATGATCAGAGGCCCATGATGGCAGCGGCTTTCCCAAAAGGATGAACCTGGAGGTCTAGATCAAACAGGACCTTGTTCCTCTAGGGATCCGAAAAACAGCAGAAAAGGGCAACAGCTTGGGTTCACAGGAAGCAAGAAAAAGAACAGGAACCCGTCAGTGCGGGCAGTGACTCTGACGGTCAGGATAGAGGGGGAGATCAAAGCTGAAACAGGCGTGGGCCACCAGCGAAGGCTCACCGCCTCTTAAACCTCGCTCTGGTAACTGGCTAACAGGAGCCACTGCAGGACACCACCGGACAAAGAGCCAGGAAGGGTAGGGCCCCAGGGCATGCTGTCAAGCCTGAGGAAGAAACAAAGGGTAAGGCAAAGAGCACTGGGCCCTGCATCCTGCTTAACGGCCATCCTGGTACTTGGGAGGCTGAAGTAGGAGGATTGTAGGTTCGAGGTCAGCCTTGGTAACTTAACGAGGTCCTCAGCAATTTAACAATGCCCTGAGTTCAATCTTCAGTTAAGAAAGAAAGAAAGAAAGGAAGGAAGGAAGGGGAAGGAAAAGAACACCACCAACCAAGATGTCCATCAACAGATGAATGGATTAAAAACTATGGGATATGTACACAATGGAATTTTACTCAGTCATAAAGAAGAACAAAATCATGTCATTTGAGGGAAATGGATGGAACTGGAAAATATTATGCTAAGCGAGATTAGCCAGTCACAAAGAGTAAAAAAGCATATGTTCTTCCTAATATGCAGAAGCTAGAGAGAAAGTGGGTCATAGGAGGGACTACAGACAAAGAAGGAGAAACCTTAGATGAGCAAAGAAGGTGACTTAACTGAAGGTGATGGGGGGGACACCCTAATGCACAGGATATACATTCACAAACATATCAAAGTCAGTCACTAAACCGAACATGAGAAGGGGGAGGGGGGAGGGAATGGGGTGGGATTCAGGGAAGGGTTAAATGAGACCAGTGTGCATGTATGCCTCTACCAGCTTGTACTTAACAAAGATGTATGATTATAATGCATCGAAAATAACAACAACAAACAAACAAAAACCAAGAAAGCAGCACTGGGCACTCTTTTGGATAAATCCTGGAAAGCCAGAGAAGACTCTGGGGCGGGGGGGGGGGGGGGGGGGGGGGGGGGGGGGGGGGGGATGGTGGTGTGTGGTCTAGTGATTTTGGCCTTGGGCATCAGCTAGGAGACTCAGCATCTTATTATCATGCAAATTGGGCAACTTACTTTCCCCCAATAGAATAAGAATGGCACCATTTACCTCGTTTAGATTAGGCTGTTTTTACAAAGCAGGTTCACATAAATAAACAAGAAACAATAACCATTATTATCCTATCATGATAGTCATCTGTTCAGAACCTCTGTAGTTTAAAGCCTGTGCAAAGCTAAGCAGTGCTTATGCGTCTCGTTGAGTAGTTATGTTTCTCTTTTCTACTCTCCTTTGCATAACCAGTGTCAGACACCTCAGTAGAACAAAGGAACCCTGGGGACAGTACTTCAGGAATGCCAGGGGGGCAAACTTGTGTGCAGCTCCTACTGGGATCCTTGTGAGCTTGTGATTGTGTGATCAAGGCAGAGGCCCTCCGTCCCTACACTGCCTCATGTGGCCAGCAGGGGTCAGCCAAGTAGCTTTAGGTTTGCTAGCAAAGGCCAATCTATGACCCGTTCTTTCTCCATTGCAGCAATCCACCTGTGGCCTGGACCTGCGGCATGTGGCCATCATTGAGCTGGTGGGACAGCCACCCCAGGAGGTGGGGCGCATCCGGGAGCAACAGCTGCCAGCCAACATCATTGAGGAGCTCAGGTCCAGACTGGGAGGCTGCAGGGCAGGGGGGACAGGAACCCTAGGCACTGGTGCCAGGGGAATATGGCCAATGCTACTCTTTTTTTTTTTGGTACTGGGGATGGAACCCAGGGGCATTCTACCTCTGAGCTCCACCCCCAGCCCTTTGTATTTATTTTTTACTTGGAAACAGCATCTCGCTAAGTTGCTGAAGGGCTCGCTAAATTGCTAAGGTTGGCCTCGAACCTGTGATCCTCCTGTTTCAGCCTCCCAAATCCTGGGATCACAGGTGTGTGCCACCACACCCAGCTTCTTGGGACACTTCTTATGTTCGAACTCTCATGGGTGCGTTAGGTAAGACCAGAGAGTGATTCTTAACCCTGGCAGGGCAGGAACATCAAATGAGGGCTTAAAATACAGGCCTCATCCCCTACACGGGTCGAGTATGTGCTTTTATTTATTATGGCAGCTCAGGGGACTGTGAAGCACAGTCGAGGGTGAGACATTGAACCCAGACCTGGCTGGGATCAGCCTCCCCTCCTGCTGGTCTCCTGCCCTCCTCTTTTCCCTTTGGTCTTCAAAGGAGCAAAAAGCCTCTGTAGGACCCTGAAACTGGAGCCTCTCCACCAGCCCCTAGGGAAAGAGAAGGCTCTGGGGGACAAGTAGCAGAACCCGACTTTCTCCTCATCTGTGCGTTACAGTCTCCCAATGCCTCCGCAGGTAGCAGGGCCAATTGAGCCATCTGGTGTTCTCTGTTCTAGAAACAATCCCTGCCTCTACGGCTCAGTCTCGGTGGGGACGGGAAGATTCAGTCTTGGTTACAGGGGCTAGGAAACACTCAGAGGAAGGAGACTGCAGACTGGCCGCTGTGGGGAGAAGAGCTAACCAGGCAGGTGTGTCGACCTCAGAGGGCTGCCCTACACAAGGCGCGTACACGCCACTGCCCTGTAACGAGCGCCCCCTAGAGCTAGTCTGTGGAAACTGCATAGCAATAGGTGGCAGCCCTGCTTAAAGGAACTGACAATGAAAGCACAACCTGGCGATAATGAAGCTGCTCCAGATGGGGTTGAGGAAGGAAACAGCTTAGAGCTAGACGCGTAGGGGCAGGAAGCCCGCGGTCTGGGCAGAAAAAGCAAAGGAACTTCAGATAGGTAGTGGCGGAGGGGGCGGGGAGCCGGGATGGGGTGTCCCAGGGTAGAAAGTCTCACACCTCCCCGGGCTCCTCTCTCTAGGCAATTTCAGCGCCTCACTCGCTCCTACTTCAACATGGTGTTGATTGACAAGCAGGGGATCGACCGGGAGCGCTACAGGGAACCTGTCACCCCGGAGGAGATCTTCACGTTCATCGACGACTACCTGCTGAGCAACCAGGAGCTGGCCCAGCGCCGGGAGCAGAGGGACGTGTGCGAGTGAACTGGAGGGCCCGGAGAAAGCTCCCCTGGGGAGCTGCAACCCGGGGGGCGAGCAGCAGCCTCCGAAAAGAAGGAAACGGTTCCCCACAGTTCTAGGAACGGGACCCTGAGGGAGGTTGGCCAACGCTTGGGTATGTGCAGGCACCGTTGGGGCGCTGCGGAATGGTTTCCTTAGGGGCAGAAGAAGCTAGGTGGGGACTGAGAATGGGCGCTGGGCTGTGGGTTGGGGGTAGAAGGTCTTCCTTCCCTAACCTGGGCCTCTACCCAGCTCTGCAAAGCCTTTCAGAAAAGTAAATCCTAAATTAATTCACTGGCTGGCTGTTTAAAATGGTTCCTCTACACTGAGGTGACAGCAGAGGGCAGCAGTGTTGCATCAGACGATCAAGAAACTTGTTAGGCAAGTGTAGTTGCGTTTTCCTTACAGTTTAAGACTATGGGGGCGGGGGGGGGCGGGGCTCTGAAAAAATATTCTGGAACCTGCTTGTCATTTCCCCTTCTAGGGCATTGAGCTAAAAATGTCTGAACCATTGTTTCATAGAGAGTCAGGAAAATGTGCTGGGTGCCATGGTGCATGCCTGTAATCACAGTAGTTAGGAGGCTGAGACAGCAGGATCGAAGATTCAAGGACAGCCTTGGCAATTTAGCAAGACCCTCAGTGAGACCCTGTTTCAAAATAAAATAAAAAGGACTGGGGACATAGCTCAGTGGTATTGTACCCCTGGGCTCAATCTCAGTACCGAAAAGAACACACACACACACACACACACACACACACACACACACACACACGTCTGAAAGTATATCTGAGGTAAGGCTATTGGGAAATGAAGCTACAAACAGATTCCTGGTGGGTGCGTGTGTGCACGCGTGTATCGGGAAATCATACCCACAGCTCGGCACATGCTAAGCATGCACTCCTCCACCAGGCTACACCCCCAGCCCCACACCCCTACTCTGACTTTAGACACACCCACTGGTGTGTCAGGGTGGGAAGTGCTCTCCCCCCTGCTGCTGAGGACCTCCTTTAACACATTCACGGAGCCCAGAATCACAGGTGAGACTGTGCAGCCTTTTTCCCCTGTCTTTACCTAGAGGGAATCCGTGGAAACCTAGAGGGGGAGGAAGCGGCCTGATGATGCTTCCACACTTACTGTGTGCCAGGTGTCCTTCGAAACACCCGCTCACTGACTCTGAAGTCCTCACAAGAACCTTCGGAGGTGGGAACTATTATTAGCTCTCTTCCACAGATGGGGGAATTAAAACTCAGTGGACTTGGCACAGTGGAGCACTCCTGTGATCCCAGTACTTGGGAGGCTGAGACAGGAGGATCACAGGTTCCAGGCCAGCCTCAGCAATTTAGCGAGACCACCAGCAACTTAGCGAGACCCTATTTCAAATTAAAAATAAACTTAAGGGGCTGTGAGTATATCTCAGAGATAGAATGCCCCTGAGTTTAGTCCTCTCCCTCTCTCTCTCTCTCTCTCTCTCTCTCTCTCTCTCTCTCTCTCACACACACACACACACACACACACACACACACACACACACACCTCAACAAGGTCAGGCAACCTGCCTAAGATCAGACAACTAACAAGAGGCAGAATTTAAACATCAGCAGCCGCGTCCCAGAGTTAATATTCCTAGACATTCACCATCTGGCTTCAACTTCTTTTTCTGCTTCACATTTAAAGATAGCTGAAAGCTCTAAGCAGGGAGAAAGCTTCCATCTTCTCCATCTTCTATAAATATACTCAGACAGGTGTGAGACTCAGAGTGCTCCTCAGAGAGGGAAATGGAAGGCTCTCAACCCAAGAAAATCCACGTGTGTGTGTGTGTGTGTGTGTGTGTGGTGTACTGAGGATCAAACCCAGAGGCAGTCTACCTCTGAACTGTACCAACAGCCTTTTCTATTTTTTATTTTGAGACAGGGTCTCACTAAGTTGCTAATGGTCTTGCTAAGTTGCTGAGACTGGCCTCAAACCTGCAATCCTTCTGTCTTAGCCTCCCAAGTACTGGGATGACAGGCTTGTGTCACCATGCCAGTGAAAATTCACTCTTTTTTTGTGTGTGTGTGGTACTGGAGATAGAACTTGGGGGCATTCTACCTCCAAGCTACACCCTCAGTCCTATTTTTTATTCTTTACTTTGAAACAGGGTCTCACTAAGTTGTGGAGAGCCTCACTAAGTAACCAAGGCTGGCCGCGAACCCGGATCTTCTGGTCTCAGCCTCCCAAATACTGGGATTCCAAACGTGCGCCACCACACCCCGCTGAAAATTCAGTCTTTAAAGCAGAGTGACAGGATGTAAATCCTGAGTCCAGAACTTATGGGCGTGCAGTGAGTCAGAGAGATTTCCACTGGGAGTTTAGTGGGAATCTCATTTTCAACATGCAAAACAAAAAGTTAGGCAGTTGCTGGGTGGAATGGAATAATAGAAGAAATGATCAAACTTGGAGCCAAAATGGACCCTTCTCCACCTTCCCTCTTGGGAAATACAGAAGCGTTTAAAGGCCAAGGACATGTTATGGGCAGAAGGAAAAATACAATAAGTTCATGTGGGAAACATCTGGTCAGACAAGGCCTGAGGTTCCAAAGGCAAAGATTGCTCATTGGAAAGACAAATGCCCTTCCTTGTCTTTATCTAAGGCTCCAAGTGGTGAGCAGGGGCAGGCTGGCACGCCTCAGCCCCACCGGATCCCAGAGGCTCTGGCCTACCACCTCCTGAACAGTCCCCTCGTGGGCCTGACTCATATTTGAATGCCCCTGTAGTAACCAAAAACAACTGAAAAAGTTTGTTTTGTCTCATTTTGTATAATCAAGACACATCCGTCTTGCTGCTTTTTTTTTTTTTTTTTTTTTTTTTTTGGCCATACTAGGGATTGAACCTAGGGGCATTCTACCTCTGAGCTACATCCTCCAGCCCTATTTTTCATTCTTTCTTTTGAAACAGGGTCTCACTAAGTTGCAGAGGGTCTCACTAAGTAACCGAGGCTGGTCACGAACCCGTGATCCTCCTATCTCAGCCTCCCAAGTCCTGGGATTACAAGCGTGCACCACCATGCCTGGCTCCACCTTGCTTTCTTTACATAGCTTTACTGTGATATCCTTTATAGTCCTTTGTAGATTATAATTCAAGAAATCCTAGCTGTGTGTGGTGGCACACACTTATAATTCCAGTACTTGGGAGGCTGAGACAGGAGGATCACAGGTTCAAAATGAGACTCTGCAACATAGTGAGACTCTCATAAACCTAGTGGACCTTGTTTCAAAACAAAACATTTTTTAAAGGGCTGGGGGTGTAGCTCAGAGGTAAAATGCCCCTGGATTTAATCCCCAATACAAGAAAGAGAGAGAGAGAGAGAGAGAGAGAGAGAGAGAGAGAGAGAAAGAGGGAGGGGGAGGGAGGGAAGGAAGGGAGGGAGGGAGGGAGGGAAGAGAAAGAAGGGAAGGAGAGGAAAGGAGAAGAGAGGAGAGGAGAGGAGAGAAATCCCAACTCCTAAAGTGGGGGAAGAGAGGATCAGAACCTGGCTCACAGCCAGACCCTAAGGGGTTGGCATGACCCCAACATATGCCCGTGTGTGTGTGTGTGTGTGTGTGTGTGATCTGTTTCTATCTGAACCTCTGTGACCCCACTTTTCTCTCTCCCTCTTCTTCCTCCCTTCCTCCAGTTTTCTCCCCCTTTCCTCTTCTCCCCCATCCACACACACAGCTCTGCAGTCACTGAGCCACTGAGCTGACTAGCTAATATGCAAAGCGTTCTGGTTAGCCTACTCTGTAAATTAAAGTCATTTCTCTAAGATATTCTAGAGATAAGCTGTCCCTTCCTTGGACTCTGTGCAGCACACCTATCATTCTCATAGATATGGTCGAGCCAGACCTTGCTTCAAATCCAAACGCTGTCCCCTGACAGTGGGCTTGAGTTTCCTCATCGGTAGGAAGAGAAGAGTTCCTGCTTCATAAAGTGGTTGGGAAGATTAAGGAGATAATATATAAAGGCTTGTACACACACAAAATGCATCTGATATGTATTAGTGCCTTTCTGCTCAAGGAGTCAAGAATCACTTGGGCTCTACTTAGAAACCCAGAATCTTATTTCAAAGATGGGTTGCTTAGCACCCATGTCATTTCTTTTTTAATTTATTTTTCATTGGCGCTCATTTATTTTTATGAAAACTAAATGATGGTATTAGACGTGGAGTGAGAGGTCCCTTCCTTCCGGAGGAATTGAAGGATACAGAAATCCTTCTCACAGGGAATGTCTTCCTTCACCTCCTGAACACCCCTCTCCTCTGTCTAGCAAGGGCAGATCCCCAAAGCTACGGGCAGACTCCCCTTGGTACAGAAGAGAGAGACAAGCGGCGCCACTGCCCAGACGGCTTCTCACTTCTCTCCTTAGATGCCAAACATGCAGGTCAAGGGATTCGAGCTTGGCAAAGATGATCAGGCAGCAAGCAGGGACAAGGAGACTTCTCTTCAAATTGGCACAGGACAGTTAGTGAAGGGCACTCACCACTCCGCTTCTTACTCTTCAAGCTATGTGTAAAAGGAAGAGCAGTAAGCCAGGCCCTCAGAGACAAGGGCATCTCTCTAGAACCAATGAATGCAAACATCTGAGAGCGAGAAAGCTTTATTGAAGCACTTATTCATGTCAGGGGTGGAAAATAAAAGAGCAAGTTAGAGCCCAGGATCCCAAGTTATGCTTTGCATTACAGTCTCCAGCCCCACCAAAGAAATCTCTCAAGGCATTCCTCCATTGCATTCTCGTATAGGACAGAAAGCACCATGGATGCCCTCAACCCAGCAGCCAGAGTCAGTGAGCAGCCGGCTCTACTGAGAGGGATTGCTTCTCTGGGGCAGACTCCCTCCACACACAACTTTGGACAGAATACACTTGTGAGAATCAAAAGGTCTGTTTGCAAGAGGGAGTACCAGGAAATGCCAGCTCACCAGCACTCTCTTTGAAGAGCCTTCACACACCACAGCTGTGTTCCAGGTAGGCCAAGTTTAGGAAACAAGAGACAAAATGGGAAGTGAACCTACATTCAGCAGGGAGTCAGAAGACGGGGAGAGTGTCTGCCCACCTTGTGTAGGAGCATTCGCAGCCCCAGCCGGGGCAGCGCTGCCCTGCTGTAGGCACTCCTTGGCTGCTCTGGCTGACACAAATACTGGGGAAGAGGTGCTACATGACAGTGAAGGCGGCTTGTCTTTCATGACAGAAGCCAGGCGTTCTCAAAGTCTTCTCTCTAACAACTGCTGTGTCCATTTTAAAATGCAGAGGAATCTATGGGACGCTTTAGCCTTGGTCACTCGGGTCCTCTGGGATCCACCAGAGGTCTTGCTGGGCATGTTCCTGACTCTGTCAAAAGGTGCTTATCTAATTAAAGTGCTTTTCTAATGCAAAGCCATTATCAGGGTTCCCTAGAGCTCTACTAAAGGTGTTTAGAACTGGAAGGAGCTGCGGACTTTTCTTAGCATTTCAAAAGAAATCGTTACACACAAGCCAGGGGAGAACTGCATTCAACTAAGAAAAGCTAAAAGCCAAGTTTTAGGAATTTGTCAAGGTAGAAGTTGAGTTGAAAGTATACATTGGAGAGGGAGGAGAGGGAGGAGAGGACCTCCCCTATCTCTCCTTCCCAGAGCCTTGGCTTCAGATGGGGCATACCTCAAACTACACACTCCAACTAATGACTCAGGTAGCCAGAGCTTCCTGGGGAAAGAGAAACAAGGATAGCAAGGCAGAAGGTAGAAAGTTGTTTTAAAAGATATTTAAAAGTTAATTAAACCTCACACAGATACACGAAAGAATGGACTTTAAACATACACTAGATCATGCATGAGTAAAAACACTTTGAGGAGACTCTTATTCTTGAGCCTGCTTTTAAAAGGGGGGGGGGTCTGCATCACTCTAGCTAGCACAGTGAGATTTGCAGAAATATATGGTTGTACACACACATCCAACATGCACACGTATTAAATTAGAAATCGTCGTGCTTGCTGTCGTTGCTCCCCTGACTTGCCCTGGCCAGGGCTGGACCCACAGGTCACGACGGGAACTCATGGACCCAGCTTCTGCTTGGCCATCGAGGAGCGGAGCTGCAGAGTCCCTTCAGCCCAAGACCCTGGGTACTGGCGCATCTTCTGCCACAGACTCACTTCTTCTCCGGTCGAATCCATCCAGTCCACCACTTCTCCATTACTGATGCCTGAGGAGAAACATGGGAGGAGGAGGCTGAGCAGGCCCCCCCTCCCGCCCAGGCGGAGGGCCAGGCACAGACGGGCAGGGGCGCCTCCACAAAAGACACTGTGCTACGAAGAAGGTGGGCTCCTGGGATGGGCAATCTGGGAAGCGCTCCCAGTTGCTCCTGCACAGATATTTCTGTGCTCCTGAGAACAGCAGGAGACCGGGTTGGTGCAACTATACTCATTAGGGACTCCAGATTCAGAGGCTGTTATTACAGGGCTCTGGTGTCTAGCACCTCATGCCAGAGCTACCTTTTGCCATTGCCAAATCGATTACTTTTTTTTTTCCTAACTGAATGCTGGCCAGGTGTGATGACACATGCCTGTAATCCCAGTACTTGGGAGGCTGAGGCAGGAGGATCATGGGTTCAACACCAGTCATGGTAACTTAGCAAGACCCTGGGCAACTTAGGGAGACCCTGTTTCAAAAGAAAAACAATTTTTTTTAAAGGAGCTGGGTATCGTGGTGCACGCTTGTACTCCCAGAATTTGGGAGGCTGAGATAGGAGGATTGCAGGTTCGAGGCCAGCCTCGGTGACATAGCAAGACCCTCAGCAACTTAGCGAGATCCTGTTTCAAATAAAAATAACAAGGCTGGGGGTGGAGTGCAGAGGTAGAATTCAAGGCAAGTAAGGCGGGACGGAGGAGGGACTCTCACCAGTACCGACACCCAGCCTGACCCCTCCCAGGAAGTCGTTGCTGGCCAGGGGCTCCCGGTCCCACACGGTGAGCTCCAGGCACACGTGTTGCAGCTCTTCCAGCCTCACGCCGTTGTAGACAAACGTGTGGTTGTAGTGGGGGTTCAGGGTCTTCTTCATCACCGGAGTTTTCCGCTTACTGGCCTTGTTCCTCATGGGAAGGAGGTACCTGGCAGAGGGCGGAAGTAAGCGGCTCCTACTCGGAGCTGGCGCTGCGTGCCCGTGCCCACATCCCCCTTTCCCCTGCCACAGGCCCAGCCCAGGAAGGCGAGTCAGCACCCGAGTCAGCACCCGGCCCCAGTACGCACACCCCGCCCTCCTACCCCCTCTCTAGAAAATTCACCTCACTCAATTCCTTCAACCTGGAGAGAAAACGAATATATGATTAGTCAGGCTGGTGGCTAAGCTCCGCCACAAATGAAGTCTAAATAGTTGGTGCAAGGTAAATAAAACCAGTATCTCCAGGCTTAGCCTGATGCGATTCACCTGAAAGCTTAAGTCCGTGAGTGAGCTACAATATGGGGAATGCCAGCGTTGCTTAAAATGGATGGGGAATGAAAGAATGAAGGTTGGAATACTACAGTGACACACGCATACTCATGTTTATAGCAACACAATTCGCAATAGCCAAATTATGGAAGCAGCCTAGGTGGCCATCGACAGGGGAATGGATAAAGAAAATGCCGTATATATCCACAATGGAGTTTTACTCAGCCATACGGAAGAACGAAATGATGTCCTCTGCAGGAAAATGGAGGGAGCTAGAGGACACCGTGCTAGCTGAGTTCAGCCAGTCTTAGAAAGTCAAGGGAGGAAGGAGGGAAAAGGAGGACCGAGGAGGGAATGGTTCAAATAATGTTATGTCCACGTGTGAAGATATCAAGACCAACCTCACTGCCAGGTACAGGGAGGGGGGGCAGGGTGGGGTGTGGAGGGAAGCCCCCCAAGTGCTGCACACATGGATGTCTGCATCACTTTGAACCCCACTGTGACGTAGAATTACAATGCACCAATACAAGTATTTTAGAAGTTACGGGAAACAAAGCCCCAAGTCCCCCAGTCTAGACCGTCAGGAAACACAGCAATAATTGAGAGCGTGATCCCTCCTCTTTGGGTATTCACACCACGGCCCCGTCCAAACTGAGCTCAGGCCAGTGCAAAGGTGGTGATGGCGGTTCTGCCATTACCCAATTTCAGGAACGCAAAGGTGGTGATGGCGGTTCTGCCATTACCCAATTTTCAGGTGGTGCTGGGGGTGGTAGGATGCACAGAGAAAGGTTCAGTCGGGTTCCTGTCTCATCCTGAATCTGGTTCATTTGGTGGCAGTCCAGGGACTCACCCTTTGACAAAGCTGTCTGAAGTCCCTCCTGATTTGGCGGCCGTCAGGTTCTTGGCTTCTTTGATCCAGACCTGGAGCTCTCCCCCTTCCCCAGCTTTACCTGCAAAGGATGTCAGCCATAGTGAGTGAGCCGTGAGCCCCTACGCTTCCAGGTGAGCTTCCCTTTTATTCTTCTTTTTAGGGTACTGGGAATTGAACCCAGGGACATTCTACCTCCGAGCTACACCCCTAGCACTTTTCAGGGTCTTGCTACGTTGCTGAGGGTCTCACTGAAAGTTCCTGAGGCTGGCCTCAAACCTGCAAACTTTCCGTCTCAGCTTCCCAAGTACTGGGATTGCAGGTGTGTGCCACTATGCCCAGGTGGCATTTTCTCTTCTTCTCTGCATCCTTTAAACTGTTGCTGCTCCCTATGGTTAGAAGCTCGCCTTTCTACTGCAGTCATTCTGCACGCTCCCCCTTGGGGTTCCCACTGATTCCTCATTCTCCAAATCCTCTTGCTGACTGAATTGAACAGACACTTCACAAAAGGAGAGATACAAATGGCCAATAGATACATGAACAATGTTCAACACCATTAGCAATTAGGGAGATGCAAATCAAAACTACATTGAGATTCCATCTAACCCCAATCAGAATGGCAATCATCAAGAAGTCAAATAGCAATAAGTGTTGGCGAGGATGTGGGGAAATAGGAACTCTTCTACACTGTTGGTGGGATTGCAAACTAGTACAGCTGCTCTGGAGATCAGTGTGGAGATTCCTCAGACAACTGGGCATGGATCCACCATATGATCCTGCTGTACCACACCTGGGGATCTTTCCAAAGAGGTTGAAACCAGAGAACTACAGTAATATATGCATACCCATGTTCATAGCAGCACAATTCACAATAGCCAAATTATAGAACCAACCCAGGTGTCCATCAACAGATGAATGGATCACAAAACTATGGGAAATACACACAATAGAATTCTACTCAGCAATAAAGAAGAAGAAAATAATGCCATTTGCAAGAGAATGGAAAGACCTGGAGAACATTATGTTACGTGAGATTAGCCAGTCACAGAAAGTGAAGGGGCAGATGTTTTCTCTAATATGCTCAAGCTAGGGAATAACTGGGATGCCAGAGGGACTCCAGATAATGGAGGAGAAACCTCAGTGGAGCCAGGGAAGTGGTCTAAGGGAAGGGGAGAAGGAAGACTGAGGTCCATTATTGGAAATACTAACATCGACTGTGTGTACATATGTGAAAATCCCAGTATCAGTCTCAGGACTCTATATGGGAGTGGGGGAGAAGAGGAGGTGGGGGGCACGAAGTGCTGTGTGCATGTATGTCAACGTCAACATGATTTGCATTATGATGTGAGACCATAATGCACCAATAAAAGCACATTAAAATAAAATAAAAATAAATCTTACTGAAAGTACTTTTCTTAGTCCTTTTATTTTATTTTTAATTTTTTATTTATATTTGTACTATTCACATACTAATTTTTTTTGCAGTACTGGGGATTGAACTCAGGGGCATTCTACCTCCGAGCTACACTTCCAGCCCTATTTTTTATTCTTTATTTTGAAACAGGGTCTCACTAAGTTGCAGAGGGCCTCACTAAGTAGCTGAGGCTGACCGTGAACCCGGATCCTCCTGCCTCAGCCTCCCAAGTACTGGGATTACAAGCGTGCGCCACCACATCCGGCTTATTCTTAATTTTATTTTTTATTGGTGCATTGTACCGTACATTGTTGTGAGGTACAAACTGGTAGAGACATACATGCACACCGGTCTCACTGACAGTATATTTTTTTAAATTTTTTATTGTAGTAATTTGTGCAATATAGCATCACTGACAGTATTTTTAAGAACCTGTTTTCCCCTTGCCAATGGATCTGGTTAAACTTCTGACATCCCAAGCCCTTTTCAGTTGGCCTTCAGCTTTATCTCCACCTCTGGGTAAGTTCTTCTCCCTTTGGCTGTCCTCTTTTTCTGCCTGGTAAAACCTGAAGGTCCAGTTCCAGTGTTAATTCCTCTTCAAAGCTCTCTCAAGTGTATCCAGACAATATTGATCACTCCCGTATCTGGTCCCCTTTGAGTACATGGCTGTCTTTCTTGCTAAACTAACCTCCTCAGTGGAGTGCAAATGCCATGTCTTGTTCTTCTATACATATCTGTAGGCACTAGCACAGTGCCTGGCGTGTCGCCTAACTCTTCCTCGGCCTTCGATTTCCTGTCTCACCTACGTTATCACCCTTTCCAACCACCATTCTCAGCCTCAAAATATCTGTTCTCAGATGATAATGCACCAATAAAAGCACATTTTAAAAAATCTGTTCTCTTTTGCCCTCTTACTAGCTTGCCACAGTTGAACCCAAACCAACTCGGTTTACTAGCCTAAAATAATAATTTTTAAAACAGAAGCACACCAAGAGATGTTGTGCATATATAGGGATGTATCACTACTATATATAATGATATTGTACTAATAAAATGAACCACACTAGTGCCGGGTGCATATATGCATGTATCACACTATGATGCATAATCATAGTGCACCAATAAAATCCTAAAGAAAAAGGAATGTCAAACCTAAGGCATTCCCTTCTAGTTGAAAAATGCACAAAAGTCTTACTTAGTAAAGGAACATTCCCTAGAAGGTCCAGGGAACATCCCAGGGCCGACACCACCCTCCACGGATCCTGTGCAGAACACTAAGCAAAAAATCCAGGGCCCCAAAGAAAACTCACTTTTTTTCCGATCGCCTCCAACAGGGAGTTTGGAGGCTGGGATGTATTTCAGCGAAACCACCAGCTCTCCTTTGTGTGATGGCCCACCGGTCGGAGACTCAGCACTGACCTGAAACACAGGGAAAGCCAACAAGTCAAGGCAGGCGTCTCAGGAATTGTTGGGCCTTCTCCCTAAGGGATCCTAAAATGACCTGCAGGAACCGAACCGCTTCACGACATAGGAGCCTCCTTCCCCTATAGATACAATCCAGGGTCTAAGTCATGACAGCCATGAGCTTCCTTTTTTTAAATTGTTGTTGTTATTATTATTATCATTATTATTATTATTTTACTTTTCACTGGGGATTGAACCCAGGGACATTCTACCTCCAAGCCACACCCCAGCCCAATTTTATTCATTTACTTACTTACTTATTTATTATTTACTTTTTGCAGTACTGGGGATTAAGCCCAGGGGCATTCTACCTCTGAGCTCCACCTCCAGCCCTATTTTTATTCTTTTATTTTGAAAAAGGGTCTCACTAAGTTGCAGAGGGGCTCACTAGGTAGCTGAGGCTGGGTGCGAACTGGAATCCTTCTGTCTCAGCCTCCCAAGTACTGGGATTACAAGCGTGCGCCACCACGTCCGGCTCTCATTTTTTTGTGTGTGTGGTACTCGGGATTGAACTCAGGGGCATTCTACCTCCGAGCTATACCCCCAGCCCTATTTTTTATTCTTTATTTTGAAACAGGGTCTCACTAAATTGCAGAGTGCCTCACTAGGAAGCTGAGGCTGGCCGCGAACACAGATCCTCCAGTCTCAGCCTCCCAAATGTTGAGATTACAAGCCTGCACCACCACGCCCAGCTCAGCTCTCATTTTTTTATTCTGAAACCAAGTCTCACTAGGTTGCAAAGAGCCCCACTAAATTGCTTGAGGCTGTCCTCGAACCTGTGATCCTGTCTCAGCCTCCCAAGTACTGGGATTACAGGCGTGCACTACCACGTCCAGCCACAGGCTTCTAAAGCAAACGTTTCTTCCAGAGCAGATACAGAAGAGTGTACAAAGACTCCTGCAATCTCCACTGTTGTGTGACTTTGCGGATACAGTCACCAGGTCCAAATACTCTGGCAGGTCTGCCAGCAAGCTTGCCACACAAGCCCACAAGGGGTTTGTGACACCTTGAGGAGGCATCTGGCTACCAGTATTGTTAGCAATGGCCCCAAAAGGGGAAGGGTGGATCTATCAGTCCAGGTTGGAAGGGCTCACTGAGCTCGCTGAATGCCTTCATGCGGCAGACGGCACGTACACACACACACACTCAGTGAGCAGAAGGCGGGCACGCTTGGAAGCTTCACAAAGGAAATACCCAGCTCTGCCCTCTTGGATAACACCTGGGGCACGGCCTTCCTGAGACAATCTGGCAGGTCAAAACAGGAACTGTTAAGTGGGCGTGGTGCAATTCCAGTACTTGAGAGGCTGAGACAGGAGGATGGTCGGTTGGAGGACAGTCTCAGCAAGTAGTGAGACTCTCAGCAACCTAGTGAGTGAGACCCTGTTTCAAACTAAAAAATAAAATAGGGCTGGGGGTGCAGCTTGGAGGTTGAATGCCCCTGGGTTCAACTCCTAGTACCACAAAAAAATAAAATAAAAATAAGCTGGGCTTGGTGGCACACGCTTGTAATCCTAGTACTTAGGACGTTAGCAAGGAGAAGAAGTGAATTTAGGATATCAGGGTACATCCAGATCCTAGGAGTTTAGGAGGCAGAGGTTGGTACACATATGAAAAACTTTTCAAAGCAAAACCATGGCTTCATACTTTGCCCGGCTTACACAGAAGCAATTACGTATACTTGATATAAAAGTGCTTCTGAGCCAGGTATGATGGTGCACTCCTGTGATCCCAGGACTTGGGAGGCTGAGACAGGAAGATTGAAGATTCCAGGCCAGCCTAGGAATTTAGCAAGACCCTCATCAACTTAGCAAGACCTTGTTTCAAAATGAAAAATAAAAAGTGCTGGGGTGTAGCTTGGAGGTAGAACACATCTGGGGGAGAAAGAGTAGGAAAGAGGGAGACAGGGAGAGAGGTGAAGGGGAGAGGGGGAAAGAGAGGAGGAAGGGAGGGAGAGAAGAGAAGAGAAGAGAAGAGAAGAGAAGAGAAGAGAAAAGAAGACACAGACAAATTGAAATTGCTGTCAAACTCACAAATGCCAGCAGGGGGCGCTAAAACTCCACAGAAGACTATATTCAAAGCTGCTACCCACAGACTACAAGAGGCCACTGCAGACAACTCTGCTTTCAATTCAAGTTGTGGAAGGAGCTGCTAAATCAGACTACCTTTCCATGTAAAGGGAGACAATGATCCAGTTTCTTATCAAGCTTCCAGGAATCCATCTGGATCTCCGCCTCTCCAAGGAAAGTGTTTCTGCCAAAACGACCATGGTGCCAAACTGAAAACTGCAAGGTCCTCTGCGCCAGGAGAGATTCTGGAATCTCGTACTGTGAAGGGAAAGCAGAAGTCCAAGGTGACTCGTTTGTAATAATTCCTCAAAAAAAAAAAAAGAGTCTTCCAACCCCTAAGCTACCCAGACCGAAAGCCCAGAGTCCTGAATATCCAATTACTTTTTCCCAAGCACCCTGAGTTTCCTCACTCAAAGCCTCTATTTATGCCATTTTACAAGGACCACCATGTTCCATGGGAACACCTGGAAAAGGAATCCAAATTTCCTCGAGCAGGGGAGACTAATAATTGCCAGTGAGACTCTTCATCCCAAATAACTTTTTCAAGCGCGATTTGTGGCCACGTGACTCTTCAACTTTGTAACAATCTAAGAAAGCCTTTGTCTTTACTAGGACATTGGGCTATGAAGAGATGCCATGAACCGGTCATGGTGTGGCACGCCTGTAATCCTAGTACATGGGAGGCTTCGACAGGAGGATCACAGGTTCAAGGACAGCCTCAGCAAACCTAGCGAGACCCTGTTTCCAAATAAAAAATAAAATCAGGCTGGGGGTGTAGCTCGAAGGTAGAATGCCTCTGGGTTCAATGGGTTCAATCCCCAGTGCCACAAAAAAAAGGAAGGAAAAGAAAAGACAATCTCAGACACACACACACACACACACACACACACACACACACACACACACACACAGAGCTCCTGGAAACCCATGTCACCCAGCCCTGCTGCAGGGGCAGAGCTACAACTTTGGGCACGAGGCGGAGCAAGTTCTTGTCCCTGGAGATGCTTACCCTGAGGATCTCATCATACAGAGGGTTGATGGTATCCCTTTTGATGCTAGTCTTTCTTTTCCCTTGGCGGGACTTATCAGGCAGAAGATAAGTCTTCACGTATCTAGCAAAAAAGAGACGACATTGGCTGTCCTGTCCCAAGCTCCTTCTTCACTTCCCCGCTCTCCTTATAAACAGGCCAGGATGAAACGCAGTGTCAAAAATGTGGTCACATCACACCCTCCTAGCTAAGCCATTCCTGCCGGTTCCAGTCCTAGACCCTTTCCCACAGCCACCCCTCAACCCCACTCTGTGCCCCCAGGAAGTGCTGAGCTCGGTCCGAAACGCCCAGACAGGTGCCAGGGGCTGCTCTCTGGTGTCCGGGCACCGAATGGCTCGGGTTCCCGGCGCACTCACGGGTTAGAGCGCTTCTTGCTGTCATCAGCATAGGCTAGCTGGTGGCATTCCTTCACGTGGATGACCAGGGTCTGTGTTTGCTGCTCGAACTTCAGCGAAAAGGCAATCTTGCCGGTCACAAAGATGTTGCCGAAATCGCCGGCTTCGCTGTAGATGCTCATCATGCTGCCGATGGTGCTCTGAAGACACACCAAGCACCCTCGTGTGAGCAAAGCGTGCTCCCATCTCCCGTCACGGTAAAGGCAGCCACCCAACCAGGAGCCACCGCGGCCGCCGCCAGTCCTGGCCCCTGAGGATCCGTCACAGCCAGCCGCACACTCACAGCTGGTCTGGCTGGCAGATCAGCTCCTGTTTCGCTCGGCTCTTAGCTTCTCTTTTTCTCCTCCTGGAGACATTTTATTATGCATTTCCATGCACCCCCCAAAGGTGGGCAAGGTCTGGAGGGAAGGTGCAGCTAAGTCCATGCATGGTGTATTCTAGAAGTTAAAACATTGGCTAGAAAAGGTTCACTTCTGATTCAAACAGGGTGCCTTTATTCACTACCTTATCTCTATCAAAACCTACAGCGAACTAAGTATAGTGGTGCCTACCTGTAATCTCAGTATTTGGAAGGCTGAGACAAGAGGATCACAGGCTTGAGGCCAGCCTCAACAACCTAGTGAGACCCTCAGCAACCTAGCGAGACTGTGTTTCAAGATTAAAAGAAAAAAGGGCTCAGGGGGTGGTGTAGCTCAGAGGTAGGATGTCCCTGGGTTCAACCCCCACGGCCAAAAAAGAAAAAAAAAGGCCTAGAGCAAAAAGAGACTGGGCTAGAATTACAGATTACAGATGGGGTGGGAGGAAGAGACCACGAGAAATGAACAGGTACATTCTCTTGTGGCAGTGATCAGCTGTATGGGCCTAGCATTCTCTTCCTGTGCGTGAATGTCAAACTAACCACCCTTGTTCCCAACTCCATTCCCCTAACCACCAACCTCTATGCTTATGAGAGAACTAGGCCTGATTCCCAAATGTCACTTTCACTTCATGATCCTTAAGTGTACCTAGATGCCACTTCAGTCTGCCATGGCCCATCTCATGACACTTGCTTCCTTTTCGTGTGACAGCCTGGAGTGGGCCATGCTGAAGGAACCTGAGCTTGCTTGCTTTGTGGCCTGAGCAGGTACCTCTCGAGGGGAGAAGTTGGAGTTAACTGTTCTCAAAGCTGTGGTGCAGAATGTCCGTGTCCCGATGTGCCTACTGGAATAGCCAGGCCTCACCTTAAAAAGTCACCCTGATGTCCACCATGCATCGGCGGTTGAAACATCTCCCTCATCTGCTAGGGTGACTAGTGCGTTTTGCCAGGTGCCTCGAGTCTGTGTTCTGGGGAAGCTCCTTTTTCCCTTCCCGTACCCCGATGCACCTATGACCACAGAGCTTCTAGAACTTACCATGGAGGAACCACTTTGCATGCTGCTTCTGGCGAGTTTCTGGCGATGTAACTTCACCAAGTGGTCAATGTCCTCCTCCTCTTCTTCCTCTTCCTCTTCTTCTTCCTGGAACAACAAAGAACAACTCAGAATTAATAAAAATAAGAAAAGCTTCAAAGTCTAATATCTTTTTCTAATACCCAATTCCTTTAGTAGGAACCACAATTGTTGCAAAGCTCTGAGGTTTCATGTGAATACATACGCATATTCTTATTTTTATATGTCTGTCCATTTCCAGCTTCCCAGCCTGAAAGCCCTCTTTCCCAAATCTCAAAAGAATAAAGGCATATCATATTTTTAGAGGAACTATAACTCTTTCCCATTGACTGCCCAACCTGGCCATCCCTTTATATTTCAATCAAAGTATGTGTTTCTTTGAGCACCCAACCATATATCCATCAAGGCATTAGAAGATAAGAGATAGCACAAACAGTCCTTTCCGTTAAGCAAAACAGGAATTCGATTTACTTCAGAAATTTGGGAGATTCAAGTTCCATGCTGCCTTTTCCAAAAGAATTAAAGAGGTTGATTGAGAGTATCGAGTACTAATGCCAATTCTATTTTTTTTAAAAGAAAAAGAACATAGTGGTCAAGCGAAATATAAGAGTACTTACCATATCCACACTGAGGCCTGGGACAGATTTGCTTCTGTCTCCCAAGGGGCCACTTTCGTTTCCCACATCTTCTGGGCGAAGATCTATCACAGATTTCGTGTATTCTGATAGGAAGACCAAATACCCAAGTCAAAACACCTGCTCTTCCCCAGACCACGAGGCCAGCAAGTGTACCCAGCACTTCTGTGCCCAACGCCAGGAAGGGACGCCAGCTACCTGAAGGCCTGAGGACTTTTCGGGTGTTCTTCTTGAATATCATTTCACCCTCATCAACAGATACCGCATTTTGACTTGGCGGAATTTCCTAGGAAGACATAAGGGGAAAGATTTCAGTAGAATAGCGGAAAGGGATTGGGGGAGGGAGAGATGTGGAGAGAGGAGGAGAGAGGAGGAAGGCAAACGGAGGAAGGAAAGGGTTCAACGATGCTAGGTCACCTATGAAGGGAGCTCCACCGACCTCACTAACAAGGACCGGGAGGGAGGAGGGGAGCGGGCTGGGATGCGGAGGGGAACACCCCGAGTGCGGTGCGCGGGGATGTTTGTATCACTTCAACCTCACTGTCCTGTACAATTGCAATGCAACAATAAAAGTATAAAAGAAATAAAATTTTTAAAAAACGATGTAAAGCAGAAAAAGGGCATGAAAGTAGAAATGGACATGAGTGGGTTAAGTAGAATAAGACTCAGATTTGACAAACTTAAAGGAAAGATTAAATACCTACGTGGGCCTAGTGGCACAAGTCTGTAATCCCAGTACTTGGGAGGCTGAGACAGCAGGATCGCAGGTTCGAGGCCAGCCTCAGCAACTTAGCAAGACCCTCAGCAACCTAGTGAGACTCTAAAAAGTAAAAAAGGTCTGGGGTGCATAGCTTAGAGGTAGAATGCTCCTGGGTTCAATTCCGCAGTACCCCCACACACACATACACACATAGTATAAAACTAATTTTTCACATATTTCAAGCAAAACCTTAGAAAATGCTCCCAAGTGAATTGGAAGTGAAATTTGTTTAGTTGAATTCCTAATTTAATTTTTCCTGAGAAAAGAAGGAAGGAAGGAAGGAAGGAAGGAAGGAAGGAAGGAAGGAAGGAAGGAAGGAAGGAAAGGGAGGGGAGGGGAGGGTAAGAGGGAGGAAGAAAGGTAAAATAAGGAAGGAAGGGAGAAAGGGAAGGGAGGGAGAGGAGGAAGAGGAAAAAAAAAGCCAATAACCTGAAATTTACCTTTTCTGCTTGAGATTTAGGGGCAGACATCTTCTTCCATTCTGGAAAGAGGCCAGATTTATCCAGAGAGTCTCTCCTGGAGGCAGATTCAGAAGTTATAACTAAGTTTCCTCCTCCCATTCCCCTTCTACTTGGGACCCAAAACTCTAGCTAGGAAGCAGAGTCGCTGGCTTGGGGTCACTATAGTAACCACTTCTAGAAGGTCCTTTCACATCTGACTTGCCTCAAAGGCAACTCAGAATGAACCCAAACCCTCACACCCTGTTCCACTGGGATGGCAGTGCTGGACTAGGAAGAAGCCTCCAAGGTGTGGCCACCTTGGGAAGTTAACCCACTCCAGGAAGCTGCGCATGCCCAGCGCAAACCAGTGGAAGTGCTTCAGCTTCTTACGAAAGCCAGTGGCACACACCTACAATCCCAGTACTTGGGAGGCTGAGACAGGAGGATGGCAGGTTCGAGGATGGCCTCAGCAACTTTTTAAAAATAAAAATAAAAAGGACACTGATAGAATGCCCCTGGGTTCAATCCCCAGTACCACAAAAAAAGGTTTAAAAAAAAAAGACTTTGAGTGAGGTCAGAGGAAACAGTACATTAGGCTTCCTGAGGACAGAAAACAGGAATACTCAAGGAATAGGAGCCCCGCGTTGGGCTGCTAGAGAAGGCGATAAGAAGTGGTGTTGAGCAGAGGGGCGAGGGGCTCACCTCGAGGCACTATCCGAGTCAGCTGTGTAGCTATCCAGGCTCTCACTCTCCGCCTCCAGCACGTTCTTCCCACCTTTCAGCTTCGGCACCTCAAATGGCACACTAGAACACAAGCCAAGAGCCAACATTTGAAGGAAGCAATTTCCAGTACTTGGGAGGCTGAGACAGGAGGATCACAAGTTTGAGGCTGGTGTGCGGTAACTTAGGGAAACCAAGTTTCAAAATAAAAAGTGCTGGGGATGTGACTCGGAGGTAGAGGTTCAAACCTCAGTACCACAAAAAAAAAAAAGAGAGAGAGAGAAAGAAAGAATGAAATAAAGAGAGAGAGAGAAAGAAAGAAACGGAGGAGGAGGAGAAGGAGGGAGGGCAGAGGAGGGAGGAAGGAGGGAAGGACCTCCTGCCTCCAGTTGAGCTTCCTTCCAATCCCTCACAATGGCAACCTGAGTGGTTTTCCTAAAATAAGCATGAGTAGACTTTAAAAATTCTTCCATAGCTGCCCATTGCTGTTGGGACTGAATTCAAGTTTCTTAGCATGGCAAGATCTTTATGATGTGACCTCTACTCACATCTCAGCCTTATTTCTTTTTTTTTTTTTTGCGGTACTGGGGTTGAACTCAGGGGCATTCTACCTCCGAGCTACACCCCCAGCCCTATTTTTTTATTCTTTATTTTGAAACCGAGTCTCACTAAGTTGCGGAGTGCCTCACTAGGTAGCTGAGGCTGGCCGCGAACCCGGATCCTCCGGTCTCAGCCTCCCGAATGCTGGGATTACAAGCGTGCGCCACCATGCCCGGCTCTCAGCCTTATTTCTTAGCTTCCACTCTCCTTCATACTTTTCCTTTCCAGAAAGATGAAGTTCTTTTTGTTCCTTGGTAGCCCAAAGATCTCCTTCTTCCCTCTTTTCTCTCCCTGGGATGTTCTTTTTTCAATGACCACTTTTCTTCACCTGGTGAATCTATTTCTTCTTGAAGTCACTCCTTACATGTGAATTCCTCATGATCTCTCTGAACATACCCCAAGTCTGGATTAATCACCTTGCTCCCAAAGTACCCTGGTGTGTGTGTGTGTGTGTGTGTGTGTGTGTGTGTGTGTGTGTGTGTGTGTTAGTTACTGGGGATTGAACTCAGGGGTAGTCTACCTCTGAGCTATACCTCCAACTCTATTTTATTTCTTAATTTGAAATATGGTCTCGCTAAGTTGCCACGGCTGGTCTGGAACCTTTGAGCCTCTTGTCTCAGACTCCCAAGTGCTGGGATTACAGGCATGTGCCATTGCGCCCAGCAAGCGATATGTTTTAAAGACAGTATTCAGAAGACCAGAGTTCTTTTTCAGGTTAATTACTTTAAGGAAGGATGAACCTGGGCATTCAAAACAGCAGCCCCCCATCTCTAATGGGCAGAACACCATTCCTGGGTTCCTATCTCAAAGAACTAATGCAAGAAGCAGGAAAAGGGAAAAAATCATTCTTCCTCCAATATCTCCACTACCTTCCCTAGGCTCCCCTGGTCTCCTCCTCCAACCTCTCTGGCTGTCCCTTCTCAGTCTCCTTCATGGTCCCTCCTCGTCTCCCACAACTCCAATATTTGGATTGTTTCCAGGCTCCTTCCCTGGGCTGCTTCTCATCTTTATCTAGAATTATCCCTAAATGATCTCATCTAGACTCATGGCTTTAAATATCACTATAAACGAATAAGTCCAATTTATCTCTGCATTGCAGACTTGTTTTGCCCACAGCCTACTCAACATTTCCAACCCGAATGTCTCAACCATGACAAGTCGGAAACCAAAGCCCTGGTCCTACCCTAGAGCAACTGTTCCTTCAACCTCATCAAGTGGAAACTCCCTTCTTTCATTTCTCAGGTCAAAAATCTCGAGCATCATCCTTGATGCCTTTCTTTCACACATAACACTAATCAAATCTATCAGCAAATCCTCTTGGCTCTATCTCCAATGAAGGTCTGGAAGATGATCAGTTCTTACGCTTTCCACCTTCGCTGCTCTCTCCAAACCACCATCCGGATGGTTGCAATAGTTTCCTAAGTAATGTCTCTGCCTCTTCCCTTGTCCTCAATCTATCCACCACACAATGGCTAAAATGAGCCCTGAAAATATAAATCAGACATAGAGTTACTATAAGACCCAGCAATTCCACTCTTAGGTGTATACCCACGAGCACTGAGAAACATATATTGGTGCAAAAACTTTTACATAAATGTTCATAGCATCATTCCTAGTAGTCAAAAGGTGGAAATAATGCAAATGTTCATTATAGATGATTGTATTAAAAATGTGGTAGTTGGGTGTGGTGGTGCATGCTGGGAATCCCAGTACTTAGGAGGCTGGGACAGGAGATCATGGGTTTGAGGTCAGCCTTGGCAACTTACGAAGACCCTCAGCAACTTAGTGAGATCCTATGTCAAAATAAACAAAAAATATAAAGGGCTGGGTATGTAGCTCAGAGGCAGAATACCCTTTGGTTCTATCCCCACTTCCCCCAAAATGTTTTATATCCATACATGGAATATTATTCATCCATAAAAGAATATGAAGTTCGGATACATGCTGCAACATAAATGAATCTTGAAAACATGTTAACCAAAAGAAGTCAAACAAAAATGGCCACATTTTGTATGACTCCATTTGTATGAAACAGAATACAGGATAGGCAAATCTATAGATATAGAAAACAAATGTAGGGTTAGGGAAAATGCTTGCTTATTGGGTACAGGATTTCTTTTAGGGGTGATTAAAATGTTCCAAAACTAAACAGTTGTAACGGTTGCACAGTGTTATGAAGGTACCAAGCTGCGTGCAACAGCACACACGC
Source organism: Graphiurus murinus (assembly GCA_004027655.1). NCBI lineage: Eukaryota > Metazoa > Chordata > Mammalia > Rodentia > Gliridae > Graphiurus > Graphiurus murinus. Next base: position 62,208 of record PVLC010005573.1, read on the forward strand.
CTGTAATCCCGGTATTTGGGAGGCTGCAACAGGAAGATCGCGAATTCAAAGCCAGTCTCAGCAACAGAGTGAGATGCAGTTTCAAAATAAAAAATAAAAAAGGGCTGGAGGTATAGCTCAGTGGTAGAACACCCCGGGGTTCAATCCCCAGTACCACAAAAGTAAAAACATTCTTAAAGCACTACCAACCACAGTATTGAACACCTTAAAAATCGTTAAGTGGTGGTTTGCATTATACAAATTTTATCTCATTTTTTCAAAAGAAGAAGACTAGGATCACGTCACTTGCCCAGAGCCATCCTTCTCACTCAGAGTGAAAGATGGTCCTTACGAGTGCCAACAAAGTCTTATATGATCTGTCCCATTTCTGTCTTCATCTCCTCCTGTGTGTGCACCAACCTCCCACCCACCTGACATCTCTCCCCCGACTCAGTTCCAGATTACTCAAAAGTGTCAAACACAAACTTGCTTTAGGATCTTGATACCTGCCTACAATATTCCTCCCCTAGTTATCCTTAAGGTTTGCACCTTCATTTGCTTCTTGACTTTGCTCAAATGTCACCTTAATATTAAGACCTGCCCTAGCTATCCTAAAGAAAACAGCATATGTACACACATATTCCTGGCACTCCCTGCCTCTTTGGTCTGCTTCATTTTCTCCATCACACGTGTCAACATGTGATATGCTGTAAGTTTCCTTGATTATTTGGGTTTCATGTCTCCTACCCCCAAACCTAAGCTCTTTTTATCCACCAGTGTATTCTAGTGCCTAAAACATTGTCTGCCATCCAGTAGGCAGATATATCACATATCGAGTCAACCAACAAACTGAGAAATGAACAAAGAATGGCAATCAAATCGATAATGGTCTCAGCCAGTAAAGAATAAACTTTTCAAGTTGTCACATGATATTTGAGATAGTTCTGTGAAAAACAGACAGCAGGGGTTGAAGTCCTAGGGCACGCAAGAGGGAAAACAGTGGTCATTCCTTGAGAAATGTGTTAGCTTTATAGTACAGTACGCGGCAGGGGGATTGATTTCATTTTTTTAATTTAAAAATCATTCTTTTCCCCCTTTACTCCAAAGAAAAAAGAACTCCAGACAGAATCATCCCCCTATAGAGGTCACTTAGCAATGGCCCATGGAGAGTGGTTTTTGCTTGTGTTTTTGCCTACAGATTAATACGTACTGGTCCAGAGCTGATACAAACCACCCTAGGGCTAAAAAAGCAATTATTTGACATCTGTGCAATAAAAAATAAACTAAGAGATGGGAGTCCTGGGCTCTAACTATCTGTATGATCTCAGGTAAATCACTTACCCTGCTTTCTTTTCTGTAAAAATAAAGGGGTTGAATTAGATTATCTCTGGGGCTCCATAATTTTATGGAAAAGATCACTTATGGTCACTTAATCTGGTTCCATGTTTAGGATAAATAGCAGTCGTCTTGGTCCAATTAGACAACAGGTCATGCACAGCCAGAAGCAGGAGGTTTCAGAAATTACATTCTGACCAGTGATGTCAGATGTGTTAATCAGTTTCAGCAAATAAAAGCCATTCTTATCCTTATCCACAAAGTAAAAGGGGACCTCATAAACTGGAACAGATGAATCACCCACCCAAGGCTACGTGGATACAATCACGGTACATACATACAGTGAAACACCAACCAGATATCAAAAAGAATCAAGTGGACCCTGGGTGCTAGAATGGAAAGATGCCCATATATCTTTCTATAATGTTTTCTTTGACTCTTTAAGTTATAACCGACATAAGTTGTGCATGAAGTGTACAATTTCATGGGTTTTGAGATATATACATATATATACATACATACATATTCATAAAACTACACATTTAAGGAACACATCTGTCACTTCCAAAATTTCCTCATGCCCCTTTATAATAATCCCTCCCTCCTTGCCCCTGTCCTTAGGAAAGGATTGATCTGATTTCTGTCACTAATAGTTTACATTTTCTATATATTTTATTTTGGGGGTCTCTGAGGATTAAACCCAGGGACATTCTACTTCTGAGCTACACTCCCAGCCCTTTTTCTTGCTAAGTTGCTGAGGCTGACCTTGAACCTATGATCCTCCTGTCTTAGCCTCCCAAGTACTGAGATTACAGGCGTGCACCACCATGCCCAGCTGCATTTTCTAGAATTTTATATAAATGGAAACATACAGTAGGTACTCTTTCTGTTTGGTGTCGTTCACTCATCATTACTGTTTTAAGATTCATCTATGTTGTTTCATGTATCAATAATTCGTTCCTTTCCACAGTTGAGTAGCATCCCACTGTATAAACAAGCCACAGTTTATCCATTCACCTTTCTTTGAACGAAAAATGCTTTTATTTCTCTTGAGTAAATGCCTAGGAATGGAATGTGTACAAAGTAAGTACACACTGAATTTTTTAGGCCATATTCAAACTGTTTTTCAAAATGGCTATACCAGCTGGGTGTAGTGGTACATACCTGTAATCTCAGTAACGGGAGGCTGAGACAGGAGAATCGCAGGTTTGAGGCCAGCCACACAAATTTAGCTAGATCTTATTTCAAAATTTAAAAAATATATATAATAAAAGGGCTGGGGTATAGTTCGGGGGTAGAATGCTCCTGGGTTCAATCCCTAGTACCATATTTTCATTGATGAAATGTCTGTTCAAATATTTCCCATTTTCTATGGGATTGTCTGTATTATTTAGTTTTCAAAGTTCTTTTTCTTTCATCTTGCTTATTTCACCTGTATATGATATTTTTAAAAAGTAGAAAATTTAGGAATTCAGCCCACATGTGTTTTGGTAATCCACATGCCAAACTAATACCAATAATTTTGGCAGAGCAGTGAGGTTGCTGGAGGACCTAACATATATTTCTATTCTGTCTTTTTTTAATACTTTTCTTGGTGCGTTGTAATTATGCATCATAGGGAGGTTCAAAGTCATACAAACATACATGCACACAGGTCTTGGTGTGTCCCCCTTCAGGTCCCACCCCGCTATCCACCCCTCCCCTTGCTTATACAGTGAGATAGGTGACGGTGACGGTGATAATTGAAATTGATGAAAGAAACTATTCAACTAAGCTATGCCCATGTATGAATGGATCTATATTGTCTTTTAACAATTACATCAAATGTGGTAAAATCATTTCCCTTTGGTTGAGGGAAAGTTGGGGGGGTGCATACACACACACACACACACACACACACACACACACACACGTCTAAAATTCACCAGCAGCAACCAAATGAGGCAAAATATAAGAGCTCAAGTCATAAAAATCAAGAAGCCAGAGCTAAGAAAACAAGATTTCGCTCAGCAAAGCTGCTTAACTAGTACTTTCCAATGTAACAATGCACAGAACAAGTGGGCAGTCCTGGGATAAGTTAAGACAAACAAAAGTCCTTAGGGACTGTAGTCACAGGCACCACTGTGGGACCCCAACAGAGGCAGGCAAAATTGCTGGGGCATGTCATTTCCCAGGACACTGGCATCAGTTTGATAATTCACCTAGAGCTTGGACAAGCAAGCCCTGGACAAGGACATCTAATTATTTTAATTTCAGAAGATCAAAACCTAGGACCACAAGCTGCCTTCCAACACCCCCTTGAGTTATCAGAAAAAAAGTACAGCAGTCATTTCAATAAATGGTGCTGGGGAAATTGGATAGCCACATGTAAAAGAAGAAAACTTGACCGATTCATCTCTGACCAGTTATAAAAATCAACTCGAATGGATTAAAGGCCCAAATGTAAGACATAAAACTAGTGGATGAAAACATAAGGGAAACACTTGAGGACACTGGAATGGGCAAGGATAAAACCCCAAAGGTGAAGAAAGCAAAGCCAAAATAGACCAATGGGATTATATCAAACTAAGAAGCTCCTGCATAGCAAATGAGACAACTGACCAAGAGAAGAGGCAACCTAGAGAATGAGAGAAAATATGTGCAAAGTACACATCTCAAACTGCACATCTAACAAGGAGTTAGTATCCAGAATATGGAAGAAACTCAACTCAATAGCAAAAAAAAGAAAAGAAAACCCTCAAAGAATCCAGTTGAAAAATAGGCTACAGACCTAAATAGACATTTAAAAACCGAATGCATACAAATGGCCAAAAGGCAAATGGGAAAATGCCCAACATCACTAATCATCAGGGAAATGCAAATGAAAACCACAATTAGATTATCATCCTACCCCAGTAAGAATGGCTATTATCAAAGAGATGAAAGATAACGAGTGCTGGCAAGAACATGGAGAAAGGGAACCCTTGCACACTGTGGGTGCGAATGTCCATCAGTACAGCCATTGTGGAAACCAGTGTGAAGGTGCCTCAAAAATTAAACATTAAAATCCAGCCATCCCGCTACTAGGTATATATCCAAAGGAAATTAAATCAATATGTCAAAAAGACATCTGGCTGGGCATGGTGGCCTGCAATCCCAGCACTTGGGAGTCTGAAACAGGAAGACTGAAGATTTGAGACCAGCCACAGCAAGTTAGCAAGACCCTGTGTCAAATTAAAAAAAAATAAAAACTGGCTGGAGGCATAACTCAGAAATAGATTGTTACTGAGTTCAACTGAGAGAGAGAAAGAGAACGAGAACGAGAAGGAGGAAGAGAAAGAGAAAGAGAGAGCAGGGATGGGGGGGGAGATCTATGCTTACATGTACATTGGGGCACTATTCACAGTAGCCGAGAAATATAAACCAAGTACATGTCCATCAGTTGATGGATGGATAAAGAAAATGTGGTACATATATACAATGGAATACTATTCAGTTACAGAACAAATGGAATCCTGTCATTTGTTACGATATGGATAGAATTGAAGATCATTGTGTTAAGGCATAGAAAAACAAATGCCACATGATCTCACATGTTAAATCTAAAAAAAAGTTAATGCGATCCAAGTTGAGAGTATAATGGTAGTCAGCAGAGGCCAGGAAGAGTAGCAGGGAGGAAGGGTTGCACAGAGGTTGATTAATGGGTACTACATTATAGTGAGATCGGAAAAAGAAGTTCTGGTGTGCTACTATACATTTGGGTGACTATATATGATGACAATATACTCTATATTAAAAAAAAAAAACTAGAAGAAAGGATTTTGAATGAGTTCACCATAAAGAGGTGACAAGTTTTTGAGGCGATAGATATGCTTACCCTGATCTGAACATTGCACAATGTATGCACTTAGTGCAATATAACATTGCATCCTATATATACAATTTTATGTATTAGTTATTTTAATCAATCTAAAATAGAGAGGGAAGAAGGAAGGGCACAAGTCTTAGGCTCAGTGTACATTCAGGAAAAGTCTAAAGATTAGGTTGTAAGAAAAGAAAATAGAAGCCAGGTTTTGATGACACACAGTTAATTTCATCAGTTTGTAAGACAGGAATCTGAAATCGCCAGCAGTTTGGTTCTTGAGAGATCTCTGAATCCTCTGCAGTTACCTGGGCGAGTGGGTCAGGACCCTGTCATGAGACAGGTGGAAGGAAAAAATCCAGTCACCATCTTTTCTGTAGCAACAAATGAGATGTGGCGATCAGGGGGCAGTGAAGTCTACCAAATGGATGCTATCAGTCCAAAGAGCACCTGGCACAGAATATCAGCTTTCCAGCCGGGCCTTAGAGACGGCGCCTATCAGTATGTGAAAAGGGGGTCTTGAATTTATGTGGAAGGGAAAGTAGACTATGTGCAACACAATGTAAGTAGACTATGTATAAGCACAATGTAAGGTGACAGGCAACAATGACCATTGCTGATAACATTATATTTCTAAGTGACCAGACAAAAGAAAAGGTATAGAATGGAGGATTCTTCTTTGGCCATTTTTTGGTACAGTCCCATTTTCAAATCATGAATAGTCTTTATAGTTTCTAAGGACAAGAATTAAAATGCTCCTTTCTATTAAAAAATTAAAATAGATTTTTAAAAAGTATATTCATACACTACATATGATAGGTATTTCAGTCAGTGATAGACTGGTGAACTCACAAAATTATATCACTTAGTGACATCAGAGTTGTATTCCTTTGTGTAAGTGTACTCTATGATGATCACACAGCCGCAACCCCCCCCCCAACAATCCGTTGCTCAGAATGGATCTCTGTCGTTGAGCAATGCATGGCTATATACAGGAAGCAATATTCAGTCCTTAAACTAAGTGTAGCTCAGTGTGGGGGTGAGATCAATTGCTTCAAATTGAGCTAAAAGAAGAATCCACATAACCTGTATCAGAGCAAACAAAAGACAGAGTTGAATCTTCCCCTATTAAACATGAGCAAAATGAAGTGAAATGGCCTGGCAAACACACAAATAGTCATGGAGTAGGAAGGATGGAAACAACTCACAAGATGTGAACAAAGAACCTCGTCTGGAGCAAAATAGAGCCCTAGAGAAATAAGAAGGGTTCTTGTAAATGCTTTATTCTACAGGGGAACTTGATAAGATATACATTTGATAAAGAGCAAGAGCTCAAACACAAAATGATAAAAAAAACAAATTAGGAGAAAAATAAGATTGAGAGTGAAGAAAAAATAAAACTGAACAAAGATAATTCATTCTTTCCAAGTGCTGTGTGCATGTATGTCCCTATTGCTCTGAACTTCATTATAATGTGTGATTATAATGTACCAATAAAGGTATATTTTTAAAAACAGCAAAAGGGGAGGAGGTGGAAGGGAGAAAAAATTGAATGATCTCCCTAATTTGCAGAATCTAGGGAGAAAGTGGGTCATAGGAGGAACTCTAGATGAAGAAGGAAAACTCTAGATGAACAAAGAAGGTGACCTATCTGATGGGGGGAGGGGAAACGCCCTAATGCACAGGATATACATTCACAAACATATCAAAGTCAGTCACTAAACCGAACATGAGAAGGGCGAGGGGGGAGGGAATGGGGTGGGATTCAGGGAAGGGTTAAATGAGACCTGTGTGCATGTATGCCTCTACCAGTTTGTACCTCACAACAATGTATAAATACAATGCACCAATACATTTTTTAAAAAAGAATTCAGGAAGAGAAAAGCCATGGTACAAGGCCTGGCTGTAAACAGTCCTTTAAACCATGAAACTAAAACTAAACAGACACTTTTTAAAGCTGATGACTTATGGTCATGTAACAAAATGGAAATGTTATAAACCAGTAGCACCGTACACAAATTATGGAATGATTGGTGTCCACCAACTGATGAATAGATAAAGTGTGGTCTATACACCCAATGGGATTTTACACAGCCATAACGAAGAACAAAATGATGCCATCTTCAGGAAAATGAATGGAACTAGAGAACATTGTGCTGGGATCAGCCAGTCTCAGAAAGTCAAGGATCCTATGTTTTCTCTCATTTGTGGAAGCGAGAGAGAAAATGGGAAACAAAAAGACTTTAGCTAGATGAGGAGAGAGACCAATAGAACAGTGGAAGGGGAACGGGGGGGAGAGAGGTGGCGAGGGAGAAAGGAGACTGGAGGAAGGAAACAGTCGAAATAATGCAGGTGCGTTACAAAGGTGTCAGGTATGGACACCAATGTCACTCACATGCACAGGGCAAGGGCGCAGGCTGGGATGCGGAGAGAAACACACCAAGTGCCATGTTCACGTATGTGTGTAGCACTCTGAACCTCACATGATGTGCAATGGCAAGGTCCCAACAAAAGAATATTTAAAATAATTAAGTAAATGTTAAAAACCCTTATACAATCAAATAATTTGAGTGACAAACCATGGGAAGAGGGGGAAAGAATTGGGAGGCAGCATATGAAAGCTAATCTCTTCCTCTTTCATAGCAGAGTCCACTGATAATATTTAAACTGAAGCAGACAGATTGAAAAAATGACTGACCACTAATTCCACCCCTTGGTATCTATCTAAGATAAATGAAGACATATATCCATAAAACTCATAACAAATGCTCATAGCAGTATTATTCTTAATGGCAAAAAGCTGGAAATAATCCAAGTGTCTATAAACAGATGAATAGATAAAATGTGGAATATACATATAATGGGATATTATTAAGCAATAAAGAGGAATGAAGTACTGATAAATGCTACAACATGGATGAACCTTAAAAACATTGTGTTAAAGGGAAGAATCCAGCCACAAAGAACCACATATTGCATAATTCCCTTTATATGACATTTCCAGGATTGGTAAGTACATAGACAGTAGATCAATGATTGTTTAAGAACAGAAAAGATAGAGAGGTTGGGGGAGGGTGATAGCTACAATAGCTACAGGGTATAGAGTTTCTTTTTAAGGTGATGAAAATATTACAAAATCAGTTGAAGTTATGATCATACAACTTTGTGCATATACTAAAAACCATTACATTCTATACCACAAATTATGATCATATGACTCTGTGTGCATATACTAGAAACCATTACATTGTACATCATAAATTGGTGAATTGTATGATATATGAATTATATCTCAATAAACCTGTTAGAAAAAAACCACTAAAAAGTGATTAATTGCTCAATGGTTTTCACGGTATTTTTCTTAAGCTTAGACTGATGTTAAGGACCTTTTAAAGAAACATTTCTCTGAATACTCGCAATTATTACATTTTATTTCAATGTTTGTTTCTATTAAATTCAAGTAAAATTAAATGGAATCATTTAAATTTATTACAGTCTGGTCTGATATTATAGAGTTTATTCAGTCCATCCATGCAGACATCCCTCTATACACAGAAGATAGCTGAGCCGGGCATGGTGGCGTACGCTTGTAATCTCAGTACTTGGGAGGCTGAGACAGGAGGATTGCAGGTTTGCCGCCAGCCTCAGCAACTTGGAGGCCCTTTATAACTTAGTGAGACCCTGTTTCAAAATAAAGAATAAAATCGGGCTGGGGGTGTAGCTTGGAGGTAGAATGCCCCTGGGTTCCATCCCCAGTACTAAATAAATAAATAAATAAATAAATAAATAAATAAATAAATAAATAAATAAATAAATAAATATTAAATAAGAAGCTGAAATGACTTTTCACATAATGTGACAACTGGGGTCGCAGGAATGACAGTGCTTTATGGCTTTTTTCTTCCTTGTTTTCCTATACTGCCTAAATTTTTAATAATGTGTGTGTTATTCTTATTTGTCTTCAGATTGTTCTTATGACGTACATATGCTAAAATGCGAATGCTTGTATGTGGGTAGTGAGATTAGTGTTGATTCTTTTTCTTTCTTTATTCGTACTCTTTTCTGTACTTTCCAAAATTTTCTATGATGAACATCTATTATTTTGGGAACCAAAGAAAGTAAAAAGAATTAAAGGGCTATTGTAGCGTTTCTTTAAATACTGTTCTCACCTGGACTCCTTCTGTTGCTCCTGAATGATCTTTCTTCCTGGCCAGATATCGCCCATCTGTGTCTGAGGGGGAGACTGTCCCAAGGTCTCTCTTTTATTTACTTCAAGACAAACAAAAGCATCTCAGGGTGGTGGTGACGAAGGCAGAAGGCAGGAAAGGGAAACAACCCGCACAGCACCTCCCCCCGCCCCAAATGCACCACCTGTACAGAAGGAACAGGGATGCGATTTGTTATAGTCCCACGAAGTGGCTGAGCCCATGCAGGTCAGCCACCAGCAGTGAGAGCACACTAGGATTCCCCACCACAGGATCTGGCACCGAGCTGGAGACAGGCCCGGTACCTGGAGGCTTCCGACGCAGGGACATCCTGATGATCTCACTGCCTGTGCGGTAAGCAAAGCGATTCACTTTCTGGTCGTAAAACCAGTCTCCAGTTGCTTTCTTCAGCTCACTGGGAAGGAATAAAAGTGGATGGCAGATGGGTCCTGTGGCACATACCTGTAATCCCAGCAACTCATGAGGCTGAGGCAGGAAGATCACCAATTTGAGGCCAGCTTCAACAACTGAGAGAGACCTCGTCTCATAACAAAATGAAAAGGGGCTGGGGGTATAGCTCAGTGTTAGAATGCTTGTCTATCATGTGTAAGACCCTGAGTTAAATCCCTAATACCACGGAAAAAGAGAAAGAATGAGAAAGGGAGGGGGGAAGGGGAGAGGTCACTGGGGGGAGAGCAGAGGGGAGGAAAGGAGAAGAGAGGAGAGGAGAGGAGATGAGAGGAGAGGGAAATCATGACTCTTGCCAGATGTGGTAGCACATGCTTGTATTCCCAGTACTTGGAAGGCTGAGACAGGAGGATCACAGGTTTGAGGCCAGCCTCAGCAACTTAGTGAAACTCTCAGCAACCTATCGAGACCCTGTTTCAAAACAAAAACATAAAAAGGGCTAGGGGTGCAGCTTTCCCCAGTAACAGAGAGAGAGAGAGAGAGAGAGAGAGAGAGAGAGAGAGAGAGAGAGACTGACTCTGATTCAAAGGACAAAGGCTGAGGAGAGAGATCTGTAGCAGAGCCGTCCCCTCTCCCTCCCAGCATGGGAGACACTCACATTTCCTTGGCGCACACCTTGCACCTCCAGGTACCGTTGCTTTCCTGGATACGGCAGTCCCGACACACCAGGTGATTACAACCCCGGCAAGTGTTGGTCTTGGGAGTTAAGCGGCCCAGGCTCTCCTGGCACCGGGCACAAGTCCGATCACTGTAGTGTTGGCTGCCCCTCTTGGCCCCTTTCCTTTTGATCTCCAGTAGCTCGTTCTTCAGTCTCCTGCCAAGACCCCAAAGAGAAGAACAGGTGGGTTCTGGAGCTGCACAGGTTGGGTGGAGAAGTGGAAGCAACCACCTCAGCCTGGCTTGCCCCAAGAGGAGTTGCAAACGTACGCATGCATGCACACTCCTCTGAACGTCACAGGAGAGGCCGAAGGAAAAGCCTAGAAACCATGGGTTAAAGGTCAGGGAGCCCTCACTCTCTCTGGGACGCTTACCTAATCCTTTTCTCATCTGCCTTCCGCAGCTCCTCATCGCGTTGTAGAACACTGAGGATCAAATCCCTCTCTACGTCCGACAGAAAAGAGAGGTCTAGTATCTCCGACATGATGTATTCTCCTGCCTCTTCTACTCTTCTTTCTTCAAGGCAATCAAACGAGGAGAGCTACCAGAGTTGCCTGAAACAAAGGAACAGCTATTTCCACACAGATGATTTATTCCAGACAACTCCCAAAAGCCTGAGCGCCTTGGCAATAGGCTACTTCCCTCTTCAGCAAGGCTAAAGAGACAAAGTATCTGACCTCATAACCATTCTACTCCCACCTGAATAATGCCCTGAAATGAAGAGGCTTTGATTTTCTAAGGTGTTAGAAAAAAGGGTTGAGTCTTTTAGCATAAGCATGTTAGTCTGATGTGGTGGTACACGCCTGTAATCCCAGTACTTGGGAGGTTGAGACAGGAGGATCATGGGTTTGAGGCCAGCCTCAGCAACTTAGTGAGACTCTCAGCTACCTGGTGAGACTCTGTTTCAAAACAAAAAGGGCTAGGGTAGCTCAGCAGTAGAATGCCTCTGGGTTCAATTCACAGTAACAAACAAAAAAACAAACAAAAAACAAGAACATCTTAGTCTAGGAAGAATATAGAAGAGATCACAGGTTTGAGGCCACCTTCAGCAATTCAGCAAGACCATCAGCAACTTAATGATACCTTGTTTCAAGTTTTTCAAAACAAGGGCTGGAGGTATAGCTCAGAGGTAGAATACCCCTGGGTTTAGTCCCCAGTACCCTTAAAAAAAGAAAGCAAGAAATGCTATAGCCTACTTCAGCCCTACCTTTGACCATGGGATGCTCCTATTTTCCATGTTAATTGTTACTAGCCAACTCACTTGAGATGGGATCCTACAGAATCAGTAGTGGGAGAAGAAAATAGAATACGAACTATAATTAAAAGGCAAGGAGAAGTAATGTGCAGAAAAATAATACAGATAGAAAATAAAAGGTGAGATGACAAAAAATTAAATATATCAATGAATATAGAACACATATAGCAGCAAAACTCAGCCTTTAAAATACAGAGATTAATGGGATAAAGGAAAAACTCTAGTGTCATTTATACAGGATGCAGCTAAACCACAAATTCAAAGAAAGAGGGAAAGTAATAAAAGAGGGCAAAGGTACACCAGGGCAATGCTAACCAAAATAAAGTTGAAGTAGCCATGTTATTATCTAAATGTAAAACTTTAAGAAAATAAAAGCATTATAAGGGATAGAGGAGGTCACTACATAAAGATAATAAACATGTAACACTATCTTCAAATGTATAAGTAAAGATTAAATACAACTCAAGAGAAATTGAAAAACTGACCATCAAAATGGTAGGTTAACCTACCTCTATATTACTCTTCCAATTACTAACAATACAAACAAAAAATAGTAAATATATAAAAAATTAATAATTCAAGAATCACAAGCACATATGGACTATATCTCAAGAACTGACCATATATCAGGCTGTGATGCAAGTATCACTAGTTTATTTATTTTGATTGTTTACATCTTACTGGTGCATTGTAATTCTACATCAGAGTGAGGTTCAAAGTGATGCAAACATCCATGCACACAGCACTTGGTGTGTTTCCCTCGACAACCCACCCTTCCTCCCTCTCCGTCCATGTTAGTGAGATTGGTAGTGATGACTTCATATATGGACGAAGCATTATTGGAACAGTGTCCTTTTCCCCTTCCCTCCCTCCCTCCTCCAGCCCCCCCCCCTCCACTATAGACGTCTCTCTAGCTTCCACATGTGAGCGAAAATATATGGCTCTTGACTGGCTGAGACTGGCTGATCTCACTTAGCAGCTTCTCTCATCCCATCAATATTTCTGCAAATGAAATAACTTTGTTCTTCTTTATGGTTGAGTAAATTTTAAAACCATTCTCATACAGACCATGGTCTTTGACTTCAAGACAATTCAATAATAAGTCAATAAAGATAATTTTTGATCTCAAACTTCTTGAAAATTTAAGAAGACATTTGAAAACAACCTATAAGCCGGGCGTGGTGGCGCATGCTTGTAATCCCAGCATTTGGGAGGCTGAGTCCGGAGGATCCGGGTTCGCGGCCAGCCTCAGCTACTTAGTGAGGCTCTCTGCAACTTAGTGAGACCCTGTTTCAAAATAAAGAATAAAAAACGGGGCTGGGGGTATAGCTCAGAGGTAGAATGCCCCTGAGTTCAATCCCCAGTACCGCAA
>PVLC010005574.1:0-75294 GCA_004027655.1 Graphiurus murinus
CAAAAAAAAAAAAAAAAAAAAAAAAAAAAGCAGCCTCCTGATGTAATATATGAAGCACCTATGCAATATTTTTGAAATTTTTAATCTAATTAAGCCTTTAGTTCTAACTTCTCCTTTACAGATCTAGAGAAGAGAAATGATTTAAATACTGCAAAAAGTAAATTATCATACAAAGTCAGAATGTGAGACATTCTACAACACATTTAATCATTCTGTTCCAAAAGTCAATGCCATGAACTTAGAAGGTCTAAGTTCAAAAAGACCAAAGAGACAGAATTACAAAAGTTAATCAATGAGCTTTGTATTCTTATTCTAAAAAACAATTATAAAGGCAATTTTTAAGAAATTGGGATGTTTGTAAAGGAACTAGGTATTAGATGATAGTAAGGAATTGTTGCTTATTTTCATGTACAAGAAAGTTATTTATTTAAGGCTGCTATGCTTTGAATATTTGTGTCCCCTCCAGAATTCTTATGTTGAAATCCTAAACCCCAAGGTATCAGGAGGTAGGGGCTTTGGAAGATTATTAAATCATGAAGAGTCCAAATTATAAGGAATTAGTGCCCTTATACAAGAGGCCCATTAGCTGGGCATGGTGGTGCATACATGTAATCCCAGTACTTGGATACAGGAGGATCACAGGTTCAAAGATAGTCTCAGCAAATAGTGAGACTCTCATCAACCTACTGAGACCCTATTTCAAAATAAAAATAAAATAGGTCTGGGGGTGGAGCTTGGAGATAGAATGCATCTGGGTTCAATTCCCATTATTGTCAAGTGAGGACACAGTATAAAGGCAGCCCGTGTGAACCAGGAAGCAAACCTTCCCTAAATAAACTGCCATCTTGATCTTGGGAGTTTCAGCTTCTAGAACTAAGAAATGGATTTCTGTTGTTTATAAGCCACCCAGTCTATAGTCTTTTATATTTAGGAGGGAAACATCATGATATACAAACTTTAAAATAGTGTAGAAATGAAGCAAATATGGAAAAGGGTTAACAAATGTTCAAACCAGTTACAGCTGGTACATATGAAGCTGTTTGGTTTACTAATCCTTCTACTTTGCTCTATGTTTAAAGTACATCATAATAAAAATGAGAATAAAAGAAATTCTTAGGTGTGGAGACTCCATGGACATCTCACTGAAAATGACTTTGGAAGGTAGATTCATTCACATTTGTTTTCCTTTTTGTTATTCACCCTTCAAAATATCCCAAATTAATGAGAGAACTTTAAGAAAATTACTATTTATCAACTCAGTGATATAATTACCTATATTCAATTGCTCTACCACTGAGTTACACTCCCAATCCTTTTTATTTTGGTCTTGAGCTTTAAGTCCTCCTGCCTCAGCCTTCTGAGCAGCTGGGATTATTGGTGTGCACGTGTGTGTGTGTGTGTGTGTGTGTGTGCGCGCGTGCATGCGTGTGTGTGTGTGTGTGTGTGTGTGTGTGTGTGTTTGCTGGGATGGAACCCCAAACTGAGCATGCTCAGGAATGTACCCCACTCTATATGTGATGACAAGCCTGTCTTGTATGAATATGTATATTTCCCCAATAAAAGTCCCTTGCTTTCTTTGTTTGGGGAGGTGCACTGTTTTGAAATTAACCTCAGTACTCTCTTTACTTGCTGCAAGTAATAATTGTTTTTCCACTATTTTTAAAATTTCTAAATAATTTTATTTGTGCATTGTAATTATACATTATAGTGAGATTCAAAGTGATGCATTAATACTTGCACACAACAATAGATGTATTTCCCTCTACATCCCACCCCACAGTGAGATTAGCAGTGATAACTTCATGTATGGACATAAGATTATTTGAACTGTTTTCTCCCTCAATTCTCCTTTTTACCCTCCTCACTCCCTCCCCCAATCCCCTTCCACTACTCTATTCTATTGATCTCTCTCATTGATCTGAAGTCCTTTTGTTTCCTATTTTCTCTCTAGCTTCCACATATGAGAGAAAACATAGGACTCTTGTTTTCTGAGACTGGCTGATTTCACTCAGCATAACTGTCTCTAGTTCCATCCATTTCTTTTTTCACTCTTTATCTCCTGATTGTACTTATCCACTTTGCACTCACCAAGGGGGGAAACTATTGCATTTGGTTATATCTTGATACTGCAGTTCTTGTCACTGTGCATTAGGAAGAATATTAACAACTCTGTTGAGCATGGTGGCACATGCCAGTAATCACAGTACCTGGGAGGCCAAAACAGCAGGATCGCAGGTTCACAGCCAGCCCCAGCAACTTAACAAGACCCTCAGCAACTTAGTGAGACCCTCTTTCAAAATAAAAAATAAAAAGGGCCAGGGGTATAGTTTGGAGGTAGAATGTCCCTGAGTTTGATCCCCAGTACACAATAAACAAACAAACAAACAAACACTGACAACTCAAATAAATTCCGAGGAGGAAAATTAGGGTAGAGAAGCACTTGAAAATTCACAAAATGAGCTTGGCATGGTGGCATATGCTTATAATTCCAGTAATTGGGAGGCTGAGACAGGAGAGTTGCAGGTTCAAGGCCAGGCAGCAATTTAGAGAAACCCTCAGCAGCTTAGTTGAGACCCTATTTCAAAATAAAAAATAAAATAGGGCTGGTGATATATCCTAGAGGTAGAATGTCCCTGAGTTCAATCCTTAATGCCAAAACTAGAAAAGAAAATTCATGAGAATGAGAAAAGAATGTTTATCTTAAAATAAAAATTTGAGAGAATTTATAAAACAGAATAATCTGGTGGATAACAGCTCAAGCTTTGGGCTCAGGGAGACCTGAGTTCAAATCCAGCATTACCAACATGTGACTATAAGTTGTGGCCAACTGAAAATAGAAGAAAATGTAAATCAAATATTTAAGGAATTCAGAACCCAATAAGAAGGAAAGGGAATTTAGCTGCCACCTGAATGAGATTATAGATTGCTAAAACTTTGTACCTGAAAAGTGCCTTGGGGTCTCCCAGGAACACAGAGGATATTTTAAAAAGGAGGAGGTAACCTGTGTACTCTGTGACTAAGGAGGAATTATTTAGGAACATGATGCTCTTAAATCTTATGTTTTGGTCTTGACAAATGACTAATGGCCAAACCTTCCCTGAAGGCAAAAGCCAGCTTCTGACTTCATCTCCATTCACCTGATATGGTAAAGATACTACCTTCACTTGGCTTTTCAGTTGATCAAGACTACTATGACAGAAAAGTATAAGAAAACTTAATAAGTATATTAACAATATTTAAATATTTGTGAGCACTCCAAATTCAACAAAATCAAAGGCTTAATTTATTATCTTCACTGAATTCATTTAACTAACTGGTAGAATTTTGTTAGGATTATAATTATGGCTTGTCAGGCATTTGAAGGGTTTGAAATTTTCAAATATATGAGTGTAGTTTAAAAAGAGGAATTAAATAAGTTTATAAATGGGATTAATTGTTTAAAGTGAATTTAATCTGTTTGAATTGTGTTGACTACTAATCAAAGAACAAATGAAAGTAATTGCCCTTATTTTGTACAGCAATTACAAGATTTATAAATAGCATACTAATAATATTCATAAATTGTATTTAATAGTTTAAGAAAAATAAATGTTGAAGTTAAGAAATTGCAGATCAGAAGAAATTGCATATTAATATAAAACACAACTATACAGAATAGTCCAAGAGTCCCCCTAGTCTTTAACAACTTTAGATAGACATGCCTCTTGTATGTCACGTTGGGATGAGCTCTAGTAACCTCATCTGTAGAATTCCTAGAGTTTTTGTGAAGAGTAAATGAAATAATGTACCTAAATATCTTAGTCCAGCATCTATCACAAAGTTTCACTTGACAGATCATTCTATATATAAAAAGTCTTCAAAAATACAAGTTTAAATATGTAGATTCACTGTCAGGTAGAAGAAGAACCAAAAGCATTCTGTAATTCCCTGAAAAACAGAGCTAGTAGTTCCACAAAGTTGGAGAATAATACATAGTTACAGATTCTGGCTACTAAGTTCCAGAGGGCTTATATATACATTATTCTGTTTATTCCTTATCATATAGAAGGGCTTCATTCACATTGGATCAGAGAAGCAGGACCTCTGTGTATAATATAGGAGATTTATTCTAGGGATAGGAACTTACAAAATAGTGGGAGTTGTATAGTTGTTTCATTGTTTTTGCAATGCTGGGGATGGAACCCAAGGTCTCATGCATGGTAAGTATGAATAACTCTGAGTAACACCAACAGCTGGAGTTTATGCTTCTGCTTCTGGTGTTGGACCTGGTGTCAGCCTCTCCAGCAGTTGGGAAGGGAAGATGGATGTAACATAGGGGAGAGCAAGGAGCTGAAGCCTACATTTCTCTATCATCACAACATACACTGGTCACACTGGAACTTTATCAGTCTTCTAGTGTCTCTAAGCCTCCAACTTTACTGATGCACATGACCTGCAGAAGAGCTAGCACACTTCACCATGGAACTTTACACACACAAAGTTGGTCCAGGATTTGGAGATGCTGAAGGAGAAGAGCCAGCTGGAGTTGGGGGAGCTGCAGGCCAAGTTGCTGCCCTACATGGATACTGCAAACCAGAAGTTCTGTGATGATGTAGGGCTACTGCAACAGCATCAGCCCTTTGCCCTCCTTCCTGTCCTCCAATTTCTCCTGTGACCAGCCTTGATTCAGAACCAACTAACAAAGAGAATTCTGGGACTCTCAGTTCCAACTTAGCTATTTTGATACAATGCAAAGCCACCACTGTAGTGTTATCCCCATTTTGCAGAGAAACAAATTTGGCTCTGAAGCAGGATCTTAACCACTGCCCTCTACCACCTTACCCTAACACCTAACATGTGAAAACCAGATTTTCCGCCCAATGGAAAAATGACCTATTAGCAGTATGAGCTCGCCCACATTGGAGCAAGCTGCTTTGCCAAAGAGAGGGTCCCTGTCCTAGATGATGCTCAAACACAGCCTGGGTAGCCATCTGTCAGAGACATCACACAAGAGGATGGTCACTGAGAGGGAGAATGAACTAGCTGGCTACTAATGGCACTTTCAACTCTAAGATTCTATGTTTCTAGAACATACAGGACAAGGATTGGAACTCACAATGCATAAGGCATAAGGCACAATGCACAATGCATAAGGGATGGAGAAAAAGAAGGCAGAAGCACTCAAGGGTGGGCTGGAAAGAGACTTAGCCAAGCTGTACCAAATTGTGCCAAATCCACTATGAAAAAAATAAAAATTATAGTCAACCCAAGAGCTGCTTTACCCACAGGATGCCATATAATGATTCTTTTTTTTCATTAATTGATTTGAGTTCACTGAACTCATAGGGCCTTTTTGTTGTTGTATGGATATAATCTTTCAAAGACCTGTGCAAAAACTGCAAATTAAGGCACGCTGTGCACAGGTTCTTTACAATGGATTTAATCAGTTGAGGACATAACGACAAAAAGTTTGAAGCAAATATCCAAATATTTCAAAGAACTGCTTAGAAAAGAATTTTCACATTTGACTCTCTGCCAACATAAACACATAATAATGAACCTTATGTCTTGGTTACAGTTTTTTAAAAATTAAAGGAAAAAGACAGTGACTGGCCCAATGTTTCTGCAGCAGATGTATCCTGATGACATCTTTCCAAAGCAGATATTACAATCATTTTCTCTTTCTTCTTCAAATTCCACACAAGCTGATTAACCAACTACACAAATGAGAGGTCATGGAAGGTCGATACAAAGTGATCAGATGAAACTGACTTCCCACCAAGAAAATGACAAGTCTGTAAAGTTTATGGATTAACACTTAAAATCTTCAAAGCCAATACATTGAAATCCCGTAAGAAAGGTTTCAACAATGTGCCAAGTATTTCTTTCTATCTGTCTTCCCTACTTTCCACCCAGGAGGCTGACTAAATGAAGCACCATTAGTGGACACCACAGCTCTCAGGCTTCCAGCAGGATTTAGCCTATGAGCAGCAGCAGCAGCAGCAAATCAGAGTAAGGAAGGATAGTCAAGTTAGGACATCTATTCTCCTTGCATTTTTCTTGCAGGGTTACACTGGGCTTACAACAGATCCTCTTATTGTCAAGCCCCCCCCCCCAATCCATCCATCCATCCATCCATCCATCTATCTACCTACCTATCTCTCATTCTCATATTCATATTCCCCCCCCCCTCTCTTTCTGTAATTCTCTGTCTTCCTCATCCCATTGTGCCCATGAGTGGTAAAGGCTTTTTCCACTGTTAAAAGCCTTGGAGTACCGCACTCTCCCTTGCGGTCTCCCAACTCCCTGCCCCACATCTTTGTAAGCAATTTGTTTGCTTGAATTATCTTTTGTTTCCTGGTGCTAGTGATTGAACTCAGGGCCTCACTCATGCTAAGTATGAGTTCCACTGCTAAGCTATACCCCAGCCCAAATTATCTTAGAGGATGATTACTCTTTCCTGCTGGGACCCTGACTGACACACATGGAATCATTAAAATGCTAGTAATTGCTAGGCATGGTATCGCACACTTGTAATCCCAATACTTGGGAGGCTAAGACAGGAGGATCACAAGTTTGAAGCTAGCCTCAGTAATTTAGGAAGACCCCCAGCAACTTAGTAAGACCCTGTTTCAAAATTAATTAATTAATTAAGGCTGGGAATGTATCTCAGAGGTACAGTGTCTCTGGGTTCCATCCCTAGTACCACAAAAATAAAATAAAATGCTAGTAATTGTTAAGTTTCAACATTAATACTATGTCCACCATTTTCAGAAATTTGGGACTCCATTTTCACATTTCTACTTCTGAAAATTATAATTATG
Source organism: Graphiurus murinus (assembly GCA_004027655.1). NCBI lineage: Eukaryota > Metazoa > Chordata > Mammalia > Rodentia > Gliridae > Graphiurus > Graphiurus murinus. The sequence goes on from PVLC010005574.1 coordinate 6,804, forward strand.
AGATCTGTGATTGTTAGATTTTAGTCTTGTTAATATTTCAGGTTCTAGAGCCAGAATGTCTGAGTTGAATCTTAGGTCTCATGCTTACTGGTTGAGTTTGGGCAAATCATCTAACCCAGTGATTCTCAAGCTGGGGGCATTTTTGCCCCTTGAGGGACATTTGACAATGTCTGGAGACATTTTGGCTGTCACAATTAGAAGAGATGGATTGCAGCCGGGCGTGGTGGCACACGCTTGTAATCCCAGCATTCAGGAGGCTGAGACCAGAGGATCCGGGTTCGCGGCCAGCCTCAGCTACCTAGTGAGGCCCTCCGCAACTTGGTGAGACCCTGTTTCAAAATAAAGAATAAAAAAAAATAGGGCTGGGGGTATAACTCGGAGGTAGAATGCCCCTGAGTTCAATCCCCAGTACCGCCAAAAAAAAAAGAGATGGATGGCTACTGGTATTTAGTAATGCAGAGAGGCTAGGGATGCTTCTCAGCATCCTACAATGCACATGACAGCTCCCCACCACAACAAATTATATGGCCAAAAATGTCAACGGTGCTGAAGTTGAGAAATCCTGATAGTAACCCTTTTGTGCCTTGGCTTTCTAATCTACAGTATGGATTTAAAATTAGCAAATATCATGATTCTCTGAGGGCTCAGTGAGTTAATACATGGAAAGCACTTAGAGCAATACCTAGGATATAATATATACTCAAATATAAGCTGGTATCATCTTCATCATCATAAGGCTGAGAGCTCATAGCATAAAGATGCAGGCAGTTAGAAATGCATTGTGAAAGACAATTTTACTAAAGTACTATAAGTGCAGAGATATTATCTAGCTGTATTCCATTATATCCCCAGTACCTAAGTGTCTAGCATATATTTTATTTGTTAATATATTTAATAAAGCAACTATTTGTTCACGGATAAGATCATGTATATAATGTACCTGTTAGAGTTCCTAGCACACAGTAGGTGTTCAATGATAGTGGTGGCTATAGTGGATTTGATGATAGTATGTCTTTTGAGCCTAAAAACAAGAACCAATACGTATCTTCTTTCACTTTCTTACTCAAATCTTTTCTTTTTTGCATTAATTTTTAAAATTTTGTTGCTAAATATGATTACACATTGTAGTGAGATTCAAAGTGATACATTCATATATGCACACCACATCTCTTGGTATGCTTCTCTCCTAAACTCATCCCACTACCTCCTTACTCTCCAGACATGCTAGTAAGGTTCAGTGACACCTTCATATATGACTTTAACATTATTTTGTCTGCTTACTTCCTGAAGCCTCTTTTTTCTCTTCAGTCCTCAATCCTCTTCCACTCTTCTACTAGTCTCACTCCTTATTATAATGAAGGTCCTTTTCTTTCCTAATTTCTCTTTAGCATCTACATATGAGAGAAAATGTACAACCTTGACTTTCTGAAACTGGCTAGTTCCATCCATTTTCCTGCAAATGGCATAACTTTATTCTTCTTTATGTCTGAGTAAAACTCCATTTTGTATATATACCACATTTTCTTTATCCATTCATCTGTTGATGGACACCTAGGTTGATTCCATAATATGGATATTATTAATTGTGCTGCTATAAACATAAGTATGCATGTATCACTATAGTATTTTTGGTTGATACATAATATTTGTACATATTTACAATGTGATATTTTGATCCATGTAGTGATCAAGTTAGGGTAATTAGCATATCCATCACCTTAAACTTTCATCATTTCTTTATGATGAATACAAATTTCTCTTTTCTAACTATTTTGAGATATATAATGCATTACTGTTACTTATTTTCACCCTTCTATGCCTGAGAACAGTGCTATTTACAATAGCCAGGATATGGAATCAGTCTAAATGTCCATCAACAAATGAATGGATAGAGAAGATATGCTACATATCATAATGAAATACTATTCAGCTCTAAAAAGGATATGATTCTGACATTTGCAACAACATGGATGGACCTGGAGAACATTGTTAAGTGAAATAAATCAAGCACAGAAAGAAAACATCATATGATCTCACTCATAAGTATAATCTTAAAAATTGATCTGTGGGGGGGGCTACTGGGGCTAGAACCCAGGGGCTCCATCCAAGCCCTATTTTATTTCTTTATTTTGAAACAGGGTGTAAGTTGCTGAGAGCCTCACTAAATTGCTGACACTGGCCGCAAACCTGTGATCTTCCTGTCTCAACTTCCCAAGTATTTGGATGACAGGCATGTACCACTACACCTGGCAAAAAAAAAAAAAGGATTTTGTAGCAGCTGAGAGCAGAATAGTACTTACCAGAATGGTGGGGAAGGAAGAGTAGAAGAAGTGGATCAAAGGGTACAATGTTATTATTTGATAGTAGGAATAAGTTATTGCTGAAGTCTTTTTAATTGTGTTCAACAACTGTTCAACAGCTCAAGGCTAAGAAGAAACTCACAGATAAGTTACAAGATTCCTAAAACTGCAGAATGTGTAATTATGTTGTCCACATATTTTTTAAAAATTGGTTTATAATTATTTTAAGAAGACTTTAAACATGTTTCATTTTTATCCTGCTTCAATCCAATAAAAGAATTAGAATTGTATTGCAATTGTTTAAATATTAAGCAAGATGATCAGGGGAAAAAATGAGAGTAGAAAAAGAAAACAGATGAGGTAGAGTTAAGTCAACCCCCCACCCAACATATCCTAGAAGAATCTGTCCACTTACTAGAGGGCTACAAATTTGGCAGGTAACGGCAAAGAATAAAGCCTTTTCTGTCATATATTTCACAGGGCCATACAATGAAAAAACAAGGCCAGAACAATTATTCTTCATAATGAAACACGAGAGAAAGTTCTCCCTATAGAGGATGCTGAAATGAAATTAATCTCTTTGATGGCATCTTTATAGGTAAGTCAATAGTTCATGGGGCTATTCTTCATAACATCCTGAAGTGCAGACCAAAGTTATAATGCTAAAGCACATTCCAATAAAAGCAACTCTACAAAGGTCTAAAAATGACACATTTCAGGTATAAATCTCTTTGGTACTCTCTCCTAGTCCTGGGCTAACAAAAGGCCATAAGTAATGATCAGGCTGGGCCTGGTGGTGCACGCCTATAATCCTAGTCCTTGGCAGGCTGAGACAGGAGGTATATTAGCCAGAATTTTCACAGCTGTAATCTGAAAGATCTGACCATGTAACCTAGAGGAAGGAAGATTTATTTTCTCACAGCTTTTCTTGGAGATACTAGGGTTCAGTCCATGTGAGGCCAGGGACCATGGATCTCAGGGCATGGCAGCAGCAGGAAGCAGAGAGATGGAGAGCACAAGGCTTTGCTCTCACATCATGGGGGCCAGAAGCAAGAACGGTATGAGGGGGGGAGGAACCATATAAACAGTGCAGCCACACCCTACCAGCTCAGGCCACCATCCAGAGAAATCCATTTATCCACTGCTGAGATTAAAACTCTCATGCCTTAACTATATCAGCCCTGAATATTAATATATGAGCCCTTTAGGGGACATTCTATATCTAACTATAACAGGAGGACTGCAGGTTCAAAGTCAGCCTCAGCAAGTAGTAAGACTAATCAACCTAGGGAGACCTGTTTCAAAATAAAAGTAAAATAGTGCTGGGGGTGTAGCTCAGGGTAGAATGCCCCTGGGTTCAATCCCCAGTACCAGGAAGAAAAAAAAGGAATGGCCAGATGGGATGTCCTTTGTGTAGTTCTCCTTGAGCTGTGTTGCTTACACACAAACTCAGGCAGGGTCATACCTCTTTTAGTCAGCATTTTCACTGCTGTGACAAAAATACCCGACAAGCACAACTTAGAGGAAGAAAGATTTGTTAGCTCACAGTTCTAGAGGTTTCAGTCTTTGTTAGTCTAGTTCCCATGCAGGAATTGTAGTGGCAGGTTCTCAAGGCATGGCCTCAGGAAGCAGAGAGAAGGAGGGGAGGGGTGGAAAAGCCTATACGGTCACCAAGGATACACTACCAGGGATGCATCTCCAGCCAGGCCCTGCCTCTGAACCTGGCTGCATAGCTTAACATATGAGCTTTGGGAGGAAATTTCATTTTTATTTTTTGATACTGGGCATTGAACCTAACCAGGGTCACTCTGCCTTGGAGTTACATCCCAGCCCTTTCTTATTTATTTATTTATTTATTTTTTATTTTGAAACAGGATTTCAGTAAGTTGCTGAGGCTGGCCTTAAACCTGAGATCTTCTTGTCTCAGCCTCCCAAGTACTGGAATTACAGGTGTGTACCACTGCTCCCAGCTTAGGGTACATTTTAAATTTAAACTATAATACCTGGACAGGATGATCTATTTGGCAGACAAGTTCAGACACTTGGCCTTTAGTGCGCAGTTTATCAGGTGGTAGGGCTAACAGCAGTTGTGGAAATTGAGGGTCTTAATGATTTCCCATTTATGAAGTATTTTCTTGTGCCAGGCATTGTTCCAAAGGTTGTAGAAATACAGGCTATTAAATCCTACAACAACCCCATGCAAGGGTAAAATTATTAAATTCCTCATTTAGGGCTAGGGGTACAGCTAGGTGGTAGAATACACATGCTTAGCATGTGCAAGGCCCTGGGTTCCATCCCCAGCACCAAAACAAACAAACAAAAATTTCAATCGCCATTTTACAGGTAAAGAGACTGAAGAGTTAAGGTCATTACTTGCCTAGTATTATAGAGCTATTACATAACAATATAAGGAATTGGACATAAACAGCTTGGCTGCAGTGTCCACATGCATGAGGTCTATAAATCATGCAGTATCAGAAGGACCCACTCTGCATCCCTCCCCACTTCACCAGTGTTTAGGCCTTCAAGGTCAACTCAAATGCTACTTCCTCCCAAAGCACTGCCACTGGCTTTTGTCTGCCTCAACCTTTCACTCATTTTTCATTCCATGAGGGTTTACGTGTACTGCCAGGGAGGCAATACAATTGTGACATGTCTTATAGTCCTTGCCTTTGAGAGGCAAAATGGGATTCCCCAGGAAATTCAAAGAGCACAGAATCTCAAAGCCTAACTGTCAAATTATTTCCCAGGTAAGAGATGAGAGAAGGAAAACGTAGGTGAGTGCTACTGCATCAGGGGCTTCTACATAGAAGGAGGACCTTGAGACAGAAGGAAAGGAGATGCAGAAAGGAATAGGAAAGGCCACCTTGACAGCAGGTAATATGCTGAGCAAAGATTACCAAAATTGTATATGGCACAGTGTCAGGCACTGTTCTAAAGACTTTATATACACTAACAGAACTAATGTTATCTAACAAACCACCTCCAAAATGAGTGGCTTAAAACGATAACCATTTGTTCATAGTTCTGCAGTTTAGCTAGAAATTGGCAGAGGTGTCACATGTCTGTTCCATGTGATGTCATGTCACCTGAGATCAGTTATATGGCTGCATTGAACCAGGATCTTGACTGGCTGGAACATCTCAGATGGCCTCACTCATGTCAAATCTCAGCCTGGGTGGCGTGAGTGACTGCACACCTGAGTTCCTCTCCATCTCACCTCCCTCTTTCTACTTGTGGTCACTCATCATCCAGAAGTCTAGTTCAAGTTTCAGTATGTAACAGCTGGCCTCCAAGTCTCTTAAGGCCTAGGCTTAGGGTTGATACTGCATCACTTTTGTCATATTCTATCAGCCAAAGCAAGTCCCAAGGTCCTTGAAAATGAGAGGTGCAGCAAGCACATACAGGGATGGGAGAGATTTCTAGAGGTGAACTTTGCAAACAACCCCCCCCTTTCAGGGACTGAGGACACCAGGGGTTTCTGGTTTTGTTGCTCTTGTTCTCTCACTCTGTAGCTCTATCATTCTCTTCATGGGTCCCCGAATTAGTTGAAGGACATCATATCAACATTCCCTGTGCACCTACTCTCATTCTAATGACCTGTGAACTAAGGAGACAGCAGTCATTTCAGATGTCACAGCTGTCCCCTGGGAGAGAGAGCTTGGTTCAGGTCACAAAGGCCACCAAGTACTCCATGGTTAAAAGTGATAGCACATTGTGAGGACTGATTGTACTCCAGGGCATTAGTGAATAAACTAGGAACCTCTGGCAGAATCCTGCCACTTGTCCTTTTCATAGATGAAGTTTTAGTAGAGTATAGCCATGTTCACTCATTTAAATACTGTCTATGGCTGCTTTAGCACTAAAACAGCAGAGCTGAGTAGCAGTGACAAGAGACTGCATGGCCCATAACACCTATAATATGTACTGTTTGGTCCTTTACAGAAAGTTTGCCAACCATGGCATTAGGGATAATAGCCAGCAATGATACTCTTTCTCATACTTATACTATTTCCAGAAATTACTTTGACCTCAGCACTGACATTTTGATTGGCAGTAATAGGTGGCCAGTGCATATATTTCCTTGAAGAGGCAACAGAATATAAAGCTTTAAGTAATAACATTTCAAGGTGCAAATTTACATGATGCTTTTAAAATCAAACCAATTTGTGTCATTAGCACTTTCAGAAACCGATCCTAAGCAGCCTTCGCTGGAATACTCTCTCCGTGCATACCTTGCATTCTTCTCAGGTGAGAGGCTGCAGTAGGTTTTGTATGCTCAAAGAGGTTTTTAATTACTCAATAAGCAAATTGGTCATCCTATTTGGATAATCACTGTGTTGAAGCACAATGAAAAGAACCCAACAGAGTTCTTAAACTCTGCTAACCTAGTAATACTTGAGCTTTTTTAAAAATTCAAGACAATTATAGAAGCCTGCCCTTTTGTCTTCACTTGGTTGTATACATGAAAGACTCTTTTTAAATATCTAATTTTTAAAGGACATTTAATAATGCATAATTGTGTTGTTCATGAAAAATTATTTTGGCCATGTTTTCATATGCAAAATAAAACTCAAAGATAAAATTCAACTTCCTATTTCCCTGGAGCCCTTGAAGGGTCAGCTACCATACCTACCAAGAAAATATATTTTTAAAACATTATGCTTAGCTGGGTGTGGTGGTGCACATTTGTAATCCCAGTACTTGGGAGGCTGAGACTGGAGGATCTGGGTTCGCAGTCAGCCTCAGCTACTTAGTGAGGCCCTCTGTAACTTAGTGAGACCCTGTTTCAAAATAAAGAATAAAAAAAAATAGGGGCTGGGGGTATAGCTCAGAGGTAGAATGCCCCTGAGTTCAATCCCCAGTGCCGCAAAAAGAAAAAAAAAAAAAAAAAAGGACTGGTGAGGACTGGTGGGTGTAGCTCAGAGGTAGAATGTCCCTGGGTCCAATCCCCTGTACCGCAAAAAAAAAAAAAAAAAAAAAGTTAACGTCATAGTATGTAAAATATTTTATCATTTATCAAAAAAGAGAGGGAGAGGATTTTTCTATAGACATAAAATACTTCTGGAAGGACACACACAGGAAATTGCTAATATTGCTTGTCTCAAAGGTGGTATGTCAGGATTCAGCCAGAGAAACCAATCTAGGTATTTCATTCAGAGAGAATTTCATAAAGGTAAATGACTACAAGGTGACAGTTAAGATGTCAAATAGGACCTAGTGAGGCACTCCACAACTTAGTGAGACCCGGTTTCGAAATAAAGAATAAAAAATAGGGCTGGGAGTATAGCTCAGAGGTAGAATGCCCCTGAGTTCAATCCCTAGTACCAAAAAAAAAAAAAAAGATGTCAAATAAGAGACTACGAGGTAATGCTGAAGTTATTAGTAGCACAAAATGACTGTCAGCCTTAGGACTGAAGAGATTCTTGGAGAAGGTGGCATTACCATACCCCAGAAGCTGGGCTAATCTAGCAGTAATAGAACATGGCTGGGTTGCTCAGAGAAAGCAGAGACAACCACAGAAGGTGGGGCTAACTAGGTAGAGCTAGAGCAAAGAAGTTGCAGCAACTAGTGAAAACTTTGCTCATTGCATGAGGGGAGAGAAATACCTTGGGCTTTGCCCTCTTCATGCCCTCCAATCTTTACCAGTGCCCTGGTATGTTAACCTAGGAAACAGCAGTAGCAGGGAGATATTTTAAAGCTTACTCTCTTGTGCTTTCTGAATTTTGAATCCTGTGAATATACTGTCTATTAAAATGAGTAAAATTAAGAATATGAAAAAAAAAAAAAGAATATGTATGGTATGTGCTTGTAAGCCCAGTACTTGGGAGGCTGAGACAAAAGGATCTCAGGTAAGCCTTAGCAACTCAACAAGACCCTTAGCAACTTAGTGAGACTCTGTTTCAAAATAAAAAATAAAGGCTGAAGGTATAACTCAAGAGGTATAATGCCCTTGGGTTCAATCTCCAACACCAAAAATAATAGATGTCCAAAAAGAGAAGGTCTGGGTGATTGTGGGACAGAAAAGAAATATGAGGGGGACAGAGAAGGCCTACAGTGAAACCACTGTGAGCCCCTTTATACCTTATTAGGGTGCCATGTGTATGTATTGCCTATTAAAAATAGAAATCAAGCCAGACATGGTGGCATACATCTGTAATCCCAGTACTTGGGAGGCTGAGACAGGAGGATCACAGGTTCATGGCCAGCCTCAGCAACTTAGTGGGACCCTGTTTCAAAATAAAAATAGGACTGGTAGTGTAGTTCAGAGACAGAATGATCCTGGGTCCAATCCCCAATTTAATTGTGATAAAATACATGCAATATAAAATTTACCATTTAACCATTTCTAAGTGTACAGTTCAGTGGTGTTAAGTATATTGACATTGTTGTACAATGGATCTCTAGAATTTTTTTCATCTTGTACAACTAAAACTCTGTACTCCACTAAATAATTCCCCATCTCTCCCTCCCCCCCAGCCTCTATGAACTTGACTACTCTATGTACTTCCTATAAGTGGAATCATACCTTATTTGTCTTTTTGACTGGTTTATTTCACTTAGTATAATGTCCTCAAGACTCATTCATGTTGTAGCATGTGTCAAAACTTCTTTTTATTTTTTTTTTTTGGTGGTACTTGGGTTTGAACTCAGGGGCATTCTACCTCCGAGCTATACCCCTAGCCCTATTTTTTAATTCTTTATTTTGAAACAGTGTCTCACTAAGTTGCGGAGGGCCTCACTAAGTAGCTGAGGCTGGCCTCGAACCTGGATCCTCCAGTCTCAGCCTCCCAAATGCTGGGATTACAAGCGTGTGCCACCACGCCCAGCTACTTCCTTTCTTTTTGAAATTGAATGTGTGTGTGTGTGTGTGTGTGTGTGTTTGTATACCAATATTTTGTTTGTCTATTTACCTGTCCATGGATACTTGTGTTGCTTCCACCTTTTGGCTATAAGAAATCAAGATTTATGTCTAATAACCATTGTTTTGATGGTAGAAATACTTATACCCAGAAATCTGGGGCTCTTTCCATCTGGAACAGATAGCTACAGCAGCTGCCAGCCTACCCCAACAAACTCAAGTCCACAAAGGAAGTTCCAAATTTCTCTGCTAGATAGGCCTTTAGTCACAATAATCACTGGAAAGACCCCAGCAATAATTAACTAAGTGTTTCAAGGTTATCAAATGAAAGTCACACTAACTTAATCTTACTATGCAACTCTGAAAATAACAAGTTTAATAATAAGGCATATATAATATAATAAAGACATTAGAATACTGATGTCAGAATCTTAGTTTCATCAGTGAAGAAAACAAGACTATTAAACTATTTTGGTGAAAACAGATTTTCCTGATTTTTATTTCTTCCCTACTTGTGCGAACACTCGCCAACTTGTTTATTCTTGTAACCCTTCACTTTCCATAGGTGGGCATTTCTTCCCTTACTTTTACATGAGTGAACAGATGAAAATAATTTGTAGTTTGAGTCAAAGCTTTTAAAAAAAAAACTCTTTAAAATGAAAAAAATGGAGTAAAATGGAAAAATAAAGACTTACTGATATTTAAAGCCAAGTATTTAATGATGAATTTTTAAAAGATAGGTAACAAAATGTCATCTACATCATAACTCCAATTTAGGAAGAAAAAACTAAACATGCACAGAAGTAAATATTTCCAGGTCAAAAATGGAAATTCCTAGATGTATGGAACAAAGAGCGATCGAAGGACAGAAATAATCCAGACATTGGGTAAGATTCTAACATTAACATGGGCAGAAAGGAAGAGGCCAGGGAAGATGAGGACAACAGGGTCCTGGGTGTAACTGAGGAACAACTAACTTAACTGATATAAGAGCCACCTATTTCTAGATTTCTTATTAATGGGAAAATAAATTTTTCTCGATAGTTTAAATCAGTTTTGATTGTGTTTTCTGTTAAGTTCTAATCTTACCTGATACTATCTTCTCCATTATACATGCTATTGTTATCCAATACCTTACTTAGTTCCATTAGGTTTTAATACTTCTTTAACTAACCATCATTAAAAACAGGTAGCAAGTTCTTATTTAGCTTTACTTACATGTTTACCTTCAAATGTTGCTTCCATATGTGAATTCTTGTTTCTTTGCTTAAATATGTCTCTTCCTGATAAAAAAACATTTTGCTTTTTTTTTCTCAGTAAGGATTTGTTAGTGGTATATTTATGTAAGTCTTTGTCTATAAATACTTTCATATACCTCTCTTGATTGAATGATGGGTTGGTTGCACAATGAAATTCTTTGATTTATATAAGGCAAGGAGTTAGAATTGACATGTTTTACATAAATCCAGGGCCTTGAAGAGATGAACCATTAGTAAAAGGTGGGAAGTAAAAAACACACTTGTTGTCATAAGCTGACAATGAAAAATGTCTTTTTTTTCTTTGCCTGGCCTCTGGGCAGAATAATGTATCTTCTTGAAAATTGCATAACTCTGTACTGTGCCATCCCACCCACACAGGCCAGCAACCCTTAAAACCTTGACACAAAAATGTTTCCCCATCTCTTGTGCCTGGCATAAATAAATGCAAAAACATTTTGGAAGACTGTACCATATCTGACACGCACAGGATTGCACAGCTAAGCTGCATTTATGCTGGGCTTAAACTCTAAATTATAAAACACCAGAGAAGATTACACTCTGAGTAAAAGTGGGCACATGAACTGCAAATCTATAGCCTCAAAGTTTTTCAGATAATAAAACAACCTAATGGAAAGGATAAAATAAATGTTTAAATGGTTATATACGTAAAGGAAGTGTTGTCATCCATAAGAACAAGTCACTATTTAAAAAATAACAAGCAGAGTTTTAACCCAATTGATCTTGAAATTAAAGATATAAACATTGAAATCTAAACCCAGTAGACTTTTAAATCATATAACATTGCTGAAGAAAATTACTGAACTGGAGAATATATCTTAAGAACTTATCTAAAATGAAGCACAGTAAGGTAAAAAAACAGAATATATGAATTATGGAGCATATGAAAAAGAGCTTATAAGATATCAAGAATAAAATGAGATAGTCAAATATATCTCTAGTGGGAACACCCCAAGGAGAGACTAGAAAGATTATGGAGATGGTAGGGTGACGGGGAATCAATACTTTGAGACATAATGGCTGATAATATTTTCCTGTATTGATTAAAGTTATAAATCCCAGCTTTAAGAAACACTTCCATGCCAAGAAGGAAAAAAGAAATAAACTAAAACCTTCATACTTTGCAAAGAAACACCAACATCCCAAAGTGAAACTGAATATCTTAAAGCCATTAGAGAGAAATGATAGAACACCTTAAAAAAAACAATTAATTGAAAAGAGATATTGTAACAGCAACATTAGAGGTAATAAAATGATGGAATAACATTCTTATGGGGCTGAGAAATAATACCTCTCAGGTTGTAATTTAATATCAAACTGCTTTGATTTGAATGTGTCCCTCAAAAACTATGTGCTGTAAACTTAATCCCCAATGCAACAGTGTTGGGGGTGGGGCCTAGTGGGAGATGTTTTGGTCATGAAGGCTCCACCCTCATGAATGGATTAATGTCAATTATAAAATGGCTTGATGCTATAAGTTTAATCTCTCTCTTTGCCTTCCCACCTTGTGATGCCTTCTGCCATGTTACGGTGCATCAAGAAGGTGCTCACCAGATGCCAACACCTTGATATTAAACTCACTGGCCTCCAAAATCAAGTGCCAATAAATTTCTGTTCTTTATAAATTACCCAATCTCTGGAATTCTGTTACAGCAGCACAAAATGAACTAAGACACCAACTAAATGAACATTTAATCAAGAACAGTAAATAAAGACATTTCAGACAAAGACTAAGTTTACTACAAGCAGATCCCTGATGAAAATAAAGCTCCCCAAAATGCTATCACAGATTAAGAAGAACATTTAATAATGATTAAGGGGTCAATTCATGTCAGGAAGATGTACATTCTAAATGTGTATGCACCAAAGAACAGAGTTTCGAAATACATGAAGCAAAACCAAGTTTACTACAAGCAGATCCCTGATGAAAATAAAGCTCCCCAAAATGCTATCACAGATTAAGAAGAACATTTAATAATGATTAAAGGGTCAATTCATGTCAGGAAGATGTACATTCTAAATGTGTATGCACCAAAGAACAGAGTTTCGAAATACATGAAGCAAAACCAAGTTTACTACAAGCAGATCCCTGATGAAAATAAAGCTCCCCAAAATGCTATCACAGATTAAGAAGAACATTTAATAATGATTAAGGGGTCAATTCATGTCAGGAAGATGTACATTCTAAATGTGTATGCACCAAAGAACAGAGTTTCGAAATACATGAAGCAAAACCTAAGAGACCCTGAAGGAAAAGCAGGTAACACAGAGTTGTTATTAAAGATTTCATGTAATCCCAGCATTTGGGAGGCTGAGACCAGAGGATCCGGGTTCGCGGCCAGTCTCAGCTACCTAGTGAGGCCTTCTGCAACTTAGTGAGACCTGGTTTCAAAATAAAGAATAAAAAATAGGGCTGGGGATATAGCTCGAGGGTAGACGCCCCTGAGTTCAATCCCCAGTACCGCAAAAATAAATAAATAAATAAATAAATAAAGATTTCAGAGCCAGGCGTGGTGGTGCATGCTTGTAATCCCAATACTTGGGAGACTGAGACAGGAGAATCACAGGTTTGCAGCCAGCCTCAGCAACTTGTGAGGAACTCTGCAACTTAGTGAGACCCTATTTCAAAATAAATAATAAAATAGGGCTTGGGGTATAGCTCAGAGGCAGAATGCCCCTGGGTTCAATCCCCAGTATAAAAAAAAAAGAAAAAGAAAAAAGATTTCAACACCTCTCTCTCAGTAATGAAACCAAGTAGATAGAAAACTAGTAAGGATATAGAAGACTTTAGTATCATCAACCAACTTTACATAATTGACATTTATAGAAAATTCTACCAAACATTAACAATATATATTCTTTTCAAGTACACATTGAAGAGTCACCATGACATATTATATATTATGCCATAAGTCTCAATAAATTTAAATTGATTTAAATAACATAGCATATGTCCTCTGACTACAATGGAATAAAATTAGAAACCAATAATAGAAAGATAACTGAAAAATCTCCCAAATATTTGAACATTAAATAATATATTTTAAGAAACCTTTGGGTCAAAGAATAAATCCAAAGGAGATTCTAAATGAATGAAAATAAAAATAAAATACCTAATTTGTGAAATGCTGTTAAAGTGGGCTTAGAGAAATAGCTAAAGATATGTATGCATATTTGGGGGAAAAAGGTATAAAATCAATCTGTTTCCATCTATAAGAAGCTAGAAAAAGAAGAGCAAGATAAATACAAAGATACTACAGAAGGGAAAGGATAAATATTATAGCAGAAAGCACTGACTGTTGTCTTCATCCATCTGGGCAACTATAACAAAAATTCCATGGAGCCAGGCATGGTGGCATGCGTCTGAAATCCCAGTACTTGGAAGGCCGAGACAGGAGGATCATAGGTTTGAGGATGGCCTCAGCAGCGTAGCAAGCCTCTCAGAAACCTAGCATGATCCTGTTTCAAAACAAAAAATGAAAAAGGGCTGGGGGTAGTGTTCAGAGGCAGAATGCTCCTTGGTTCAATCCCTGGTATTACAACAACAACAAAAAAGCCTTAGACTGGGTAATTTACAAACAACAGAATTTTTTCCCCCACAGTTCTGGAGGCTGAGAAGTTCAAAATCAAGGTTCTGGCATATTTAGTGCCTTGTGAGGGCTCTCTGCTTCAAATATGGCACCATGTTGCTTTGTCTTCACATTGTGAAAGGAGCAAAAAGGGATGAACAGATTCTCTTAATCCTTTACATAAGAGCATTAAACCATAGAGACCTCAGGACCTAAGCACTTCCTAAAGGTCCAACCTCTTATCATTATTGCATTAGAGACGAAGTTTCAATAAGAATTCTGGAGGAACACAAACATTTAAACCATAGCAACTCTCAATAAACAATGATAAATCAAAATCCTAAAAACTAATTTAAAAATAGCCACAAAAAGTGAAATATCTGTAACAAACCGTGAAAAACTTCTACACTGAAAATAATTATATATTGTTGTGAGAAGTTAAAGAAGCTATAAATAGAGTGAAAAATAATATGATTCTGGTTTGCTACATTCAGTATTGTTAAAATATAAATTCTCAGTCGGGCATGGTGGTGCATGCTTGTAATCCCAGCATTTGGGAGGCTGAGACCAGAGGATCCGAGTTGGCGGCCAGCCTCAGCTGCTAAGTTGTGAGGCCCTCCGCAACTTAGTGAGACCCTGTTTCAAAATAAAGAATAAAATATAGGGCTGGGGCTGAAGCTCGGAGGTAGAATGCCCCTGGGTTCCTTCCCCAGTACCGCAAAAAAAAAAAAAAAAAAAAAAAAAAAAAAAAAAAAAAAAAAAAAAAAAAAAAAAAAAAAAAAAAAAAAAAAAAAAAAAAAAAAAAGATATAAATTCTCCCCAAACTAACCTATCAATTCAACCCCAATAAAAATCCTGGTAGGCTCTTTAATAGAAATTGATAAATGAGTATTCAATGTACATGGAAATGCAAAAGGACCAAGAATAGTCAAAACAATGTTGAAAAATAAGAATGAACTTTAAGATCTTACAGGACTTATGATAAAGCTAGTCATCAAGACAGTGAGCTGGGCATGATGGTGCACACCTGTAATCCTAGTACTTGGGAGGCAAAGAGAGGAGGACTGTAGGTTTGAGGACAGCCTCAGCAACATAGTAAGACTCTGTTTAAAAAAAAAATTAAAAAGGGCTGAGGGTATAGCTCGAAATAGAATGCCTCTGGGTTCAATCCCCAGTACTCTTCCCCTCCCCCCCACACATACAAGTATGATATTGACCTAAGGAAAGACATATAGATCAATGAAAGAGAATGGGGAGTCCAGAAATAGACCCATAAATATATGGTCAAATGATCTTTGAAAAAGATCACAAAGTAATGTTGGAACAACTGGCTATTCATATTTTTACAAACGGACTTCAGTGCTCACAACATATGTAAAATCTAACTCTAAATGGCTGATGTGTCTAAATGTAAAAAGTTAAACTATAAAGCTTACAGAAGAGAATATTATATAGCTTGGGGCAGAAAAATATTTTTCTTTCTTTCTTTTTTTTTTCAATACAACTTGGGATTGAATTCAGGAATGCTCACATATCCAGCCTGTGGGGTGGGTGGGTGGGTGTATGTGTGCATGTGTGCGTACATGTGTGTGTGTGTGTGATGCATCAGGGATTGAACCCAGGGGCATTCTACCTCTGAGCTATACCCCCAGCCCTATTTTATTTTTGTTTTGAAACAGTGTCTTGTTAGGTTTATAAGTCTCACTACTTGCTCAGGCTGTCCTCAAACCTGTGATCCTCCTGTCTCAGTCTCCCAAGTACTGGGATTACAAATTTCTGCCACCATGTCTGGCATACCCAGCCTTTCAAAAGATTTTTCTTAAGTTTTGAGACAAGTTCTTGCTAAACTGACCAAGCTGTCCTGAAACTTGTGATCCTCCTACCTCAGTCTCCGCAATCGCTGAGATTATAGGTGTGTGTCACTATGCCTGGCAAGGAAAAGATTTCTTAGATACGAAAAACATCAATCATAGGGAGGGAGGAAGAAAGAGAGGAGTTATATTAAGGGAAATACACCAAGTGATGTGTGCATGTATGTTTGTATCATATTGAATCTCTCTATGATGCATAATTACACTGCACCAATAAAAGTATAAAAAGAACCCCCCAAAAGCATTAATCATAAAAGGAAAACATTGCCAGGTGTGGTACACACCTATAATCCCAATACTTGGGAGGCTGAAGCAGGAGGATCACAGGGCCTTAAGGCTAACCTCGGCAACTTGGCAAGGCTCAGCAACTTAGAGTGACCCTGTTTCAAAATAAAAATAAAAATAGGGTGGAGGTGTAGCTCAGAGGTAGAATGCCCCTGGGTTCAATCTCCAGTATCACAAAAAATAAAAATAAAAGGAAAATTTGACTCATCAAAATTTAAAACTGTTATTTGAAACACATCTTTGAGAAAATAAAAAAATCAAGTCACAGACTAGGAGAAAATATTCAAAATTTATATACATACAGAGGGCTTATCTCTAGAACATATAAAAACTTTTTACAATTCAATTATAAGAGAAGGAAATAAAATTTTAACAGGGGTAAATATTTGAATAGACCAAGAATTCCATTCCTAGGTATATATACAAGAAAAAAATTGTCCATAAAATGCCATATATGTGAATGTATATAGTAGCTCTATCTCTAATATCAACTGGTAGAAACAACTCAAATATCCATTAACAGGGAAATGGATAAGTCAATTGTGACATATCCTTGGCATGGAATACTACTTGGCAGCCACTGTGTCATTGTTACTATGTAAAATGTGTATCAAAAGGAAAAAATAGTAGTACTGTATAAATCTATTTGTATAAAAGGGGAAATAAATGAGATATCAAAAAGGTGGTTACTACTTCAATCATGGTTTATTTAATTTCTACTTTGACTCTTCCTCCAAAATATATGAATTGGTTACCAATAATGGAGAAAATAGGATACTACAACTATGCTAATAATAAGGGCCACTATAGTTACTGGCTTGGGTGAGGCGGATCTGAGGTCCCTGGTAGTTAAGACCCAAAGAGAAGAAAACGAAAAATACTTGGCCAACATATGTAAACTTATTCACATAAAAATGAGGAAGAACTACTCATAACTATTGCAATCTTTCTACAACTGGCCACATGGTCAGGATTGGTATCCATGACTACCTTCTTTCACTGCCCATTCTGTATTTCCTTTACCCTCAACAAGCACTTCAGGTGGTCATGAGTCTTCAACTGGTGGGGTTTTTTGGACACCTGCACAAAGTATGTGTATTAAGGTCTATAACAAGGAGACTTGGCCATCAAGGTCAGTGGTAACAAGAACTGAGACAACTTTCAGTCTGTCCTTGTGGGCCCCAACTGGCACTAGTAAGTTCAATCTTGTCCTTGGTCTTCCTCACTTTTCATCCATCCTCCTTTCCCCATTCTCTGCCCAGTGGACTTTAAGGTCTAGCATGAAGCCTTACAGAGACTACTTTACCACTTGTACAATGGTGTATGGTTAAATTCCTCTAACAAATTCCTATAACAAATACCTGCCTTACAGTGGTTCTGCTTCTCTGCTTGAACCCTGACCACTACATGAAACATAAAGATTCTCTTTAAACTTAAGAAAAAGATCTCCACTATCGCTATTTATTTGATATTGTTTGTATTCTTGCTAGTGAATTAAGAAAAGAAAAATAATTTAAAAATATAAGAAACAAGTAGAGTGTGGTGGTGCACACCTGTAATCCCAGCACTTGGGAGGTTGAGACAGGAAGATCACAGGTCCAAAGCCAACCTCAGCAACTAAGCATCTCTCAGTAACTTAGTGAGACCCTGTTTTCAGATTTTTTAAAAAAGGGGGCTAGTGGTGTAGCTTGGAGGTAGAATGCCCCTAGGTTCAATCCCCAGCAGAGAAAGAGAAAGAGCAACTGAAAGAGAAAAAAAGGGAAGGAGGGACGGAAGGAGAGAACTGCTGTTATTTGCAGATGATATGATTATCTTTATAGAATTTTCAAACTATTCGACATAATGAGATTGTTCAATAAAGTTGTTAGTGTCAAATTTGAACACAAAACCAAACACTGTATTGAAAAATCACAAGATGAGTTGGGCATGGTGGCACATGCCTGTAATCCCAGTACTAGGGAGGCTGAGACAGGAGACTCATAGCTTTGAGGCTAGCCTCAGAATTTAGCAAGCCCTCAGGAACTTAGCAAGACTCTGTTTCAAAATAAAAAATAAAAATAGGGCTAGGGGTACTATCTCAGAGGTAGATCACCCCTGAGTTCAATCCCTAGTGCCACAAAAAAAGTAACAAAATGCAATTTGAAAAGGATAACATTTAAAATAACAATAGAAGCTAAGGTTTTTTGAAATAAATCTAACAAAAATTATAAGACATTCATAAATATTACACAATTTTACTGAAAGATATAAAAAATGATAAATAAAAGGGAAGATATACATTTATAGGTGGGAATTCTCAATGTCGTAAAGATATAAAGTCTTTGAAAATTGATCTATAAATCAAATGCAACTTCAACCAAAATCTCACCAGGATCTTTGAGGAAACTTGACAACTTCAGTTTATAAGTAATGTGGGGGCCAAAGACAATCTTAAAGAGGACAAGGAAAATTTGTCTTTTAGATATTAAAATTTATTATAAAGCTATAGTAACTAAATGTATTGTTTTTGTGCAAAGTGAGATTCATAGGTTCTAGGAATAAAATAGTTCAGAAATAAGCACACATGTATTTTCAAATTTGAATTTTCATAAAAGTGACATTATAAATAAGTCTGGAAAGGATGAACTATTCATTAAATGTTGCTACATCAATTTACTAGATATGGAAAAGTTTTAAACATTATAATCAAACCTTAGTTCATACAAAAGAAATAATCCTGGTTGATTGAAGACTTAAATGTGAAAAATAACACTTTGAAATGTTTTGATGTATTAGACCATATTCAATTTTTTTAACTTCTGAGCCAGGAGTGCATGCCTATAATTCCAGTACTTGGGAGGCTGAGACAGGAGGATCACAGGTTCAAGGACAGCCTCAGCAATTTAGCAAGACCCTCAGCAACTTAGCAAGAACTTTGTCTCAGTCAGCATTCTCACTGCTATCATCCAAGACAACTGACCATATGGATTAGAGGACGAAAGATTATTTGCTCATAGTTTTTTGAGATCTTGGCAGGCACCCAGTCTATGTCAGGCTGGGTCTTCAGAGCTCAGGGCCTGGTGGCAGGAAGCAGAGAGAGGGAGACAGCAAGGGCTCTGCTTTCACATCATGGAGGCCAGAGCAGAGAGAGCAAGCAAGCACAGCCCCCAAGACCACACTCCTAGGAACCCTCCTTCTCCAGCCACACCCTACCTGCCTCGGTTACCACCCAGATAAATCCACTGATAACAACCCTCATGAGTTAATTATATCAACTCCAAACATTAATACATGAGTTCTTTAGGGGACATTCCATATTTAACCATGACAACTCTGTTCCAAATAAAAATATAAAGGGCTAGGGGTATAGCTCATAGGTAGAATGCCCCTGGGTTCACTCTCCAGTACTAAAAATAAATAAATAATAGGCCCAAAGGCTAGCTGCTCTTATAATCTGAAAATTTTAAAATTATTTGGTACTGGGGATTGAACCCAGGGGTGCTCTACCACTGAGCTACACGCCCAGACCTTTTTATTTTTTAGTTTGAGACAGGATATCACTAAGTTGCCTAGGCTGGTTTGAACTTGTGATCCTCCTAACTCAGCCTCCTGAGTAGCTGGAATTACAGTCATGTACCACTACACCCACCAGGAAAATATAAATTTAGATATAATTTTACCATGAAATATTCTATATATATCATATTGTAAAGCAATTAAAGTATAAGAATATACAACAACATTAACTGATGGTAGGGATTTGAAGCTATAAGAGGCTTTAGGTAAATAATCTGGAAAGGTGTGTGACTAGCCATGGCAAAGTTAATTATGTGCCTACATAATAATCTAGGATTCTATATGTTCATATCTATCCTGGAGAAATTCTCCCACCTGTGCCCAAGTAAGTATGTATATGTGTTTATTACAACACTGAAATAATAAAAAAGTGGAAATATATTTCACTTCTCTCAATTTAGGAGTAAATATCCAACAATTTTTCAGTGGATTCAAATACATGAGGAGGATGTAAACAAACTTTAGTATATCAGTTTTCTTTGGGAATGGAAGGAGGGTAGGGGAAGAAGATGAAACTTTAGCTAAAGTAAAATGTTTTATTTTATTTTATTTTATTTTGAGAGAATAAAGTCATTAAGGCCAATGCTAATGTGGTGCTCTTTTGTGGTAAAAGATATATATTTTGATTATTCTTTATCTCTTTTTATGTGTTTAATGATCTTTAACAAAATATTTTAAAACAAAATCTATATCCTTTTTTATTTATAACATGCCAAATAATAAATGAGACTTTTTGTCTTGTTTCTCATTAGAATAACTATTTTGGTATAATATATAGTATTTACCCTTCTTGGCAGGAAGCATGTTCTAAGATCCACAGTAGATGCCTGCAACCAGGGGTAGTACTGAATCCTATAATTTAATGCCTTTTCCATCTTAACTAATAAGCATTTATGTACACTGTGGCCAGAGCTTTTCCAGTTTGAGGTTTGACAGCAAAATTAGCACAAATTTCTTTTTTCCTTCGTTACAATTTTGTGGACAGAAGATTTATTCTTCCCCTTAGCAACCTCAGCATGTGATTTTTTTTTATTAAGTCAAGATCTTTCACCTTTTCACTTAAAAGAATCATTTCACAGCTTCTCTTTAGCACTTCTTAATCTAATAGCCAGCATCACTATGCATGCATTTGGGGCCCATTATTAAGTAAAGTAAGGGTTACATGAACACAGCACTGTAATGCCACAAATGATCTGATAGTCGAGACAGCTATGAAGGCACAACACTGGAGAGGAGTGATTCACGTCCCAGGCAAGATGGAGCAGGATGGAGCTACTCAGAATGGCACATAAATTAAAACTTATGAGTTGTTTATTTCTGGAATTTTCCATTTAATATTTTCAGACTGGTAGATTGCTACTAACTGAAGCTATGGAAAATGAAAGTGTGGATAAGAGGGGACTACTGTAAATAGGACCAAAAATCATATATCAGATAGAATCTTTGAACATTATAAAATGTTCCTTTAGCCGGGTGTGGTGGTGCATGATTGTAATCTCAGCATTTGGGAGGCTGAGACCGGAGGATCTGGGTTCGCGGCCAGCCTCAGCTACCTAGTGAGGCACTCCGCAGCTTAGTGAGACCCTGTTTCAAAATAAAGAATAAAAAATAGGGCTGGGGGTATAGCTTGGAGGTAGAATGCCCCTGACTTCAATCCCCAGTACCATAAAAATAAATAAATTAATTAAATTAAATGTTCCTTTAAAATAATTCACTTAGAAAAATAAAGCCAAGGGCATTTTTTACTCTAATTTCACTGTGGTGGACTAAATGTCTGTGTCCCTCCAAAAATATCTTAACCCACAATGTGATGGTATTAGGAGGCAGGACCGTTGATGGATGATGACGGTGGAGACTTCACGAATGGGACTAGTGCCTTTACAGAAGAAACCCCAGAGAGCTTTCTTACTTTCTTTCTGATGTATGAGGATACAGTAAGAGCTCAACAGTCTGCAACTCAGAAGAGGGACTTCTCTAGACTCAGACCTTGCTTGCACCCTGATCTTAGACTTCCAACTTCTAGAACTGTGAAAAATAAATTTGTGTTATTTAAGCCACCCAGTCTTTGGTATTTTGTTATAGAAGTGCTAAGATAGTCATCTTAACATTTGCATTAGCATTTGTAAGAGCCCAGTCTCATGAATGTGTGATTATAAAACAATTTCAGAATTTCATGCCTAGATGTAGCATCTAGTTCAACATCCAAACAGGTCAGGAATTTTCCCAACAAATAGACCACAAACAAAAAGATGGACTGGGAAATGTCTGGGATAGAAAGTAAGGTGACCCAAGTGTGTGGGCTTCTACTTTCCTAGGGAAAATCCTTTTTAATATTGCAGGCAGTTTTAACAATGCTGTTATTTTAGTATTAATTTTGAGCATTTGTTTTTATGCTAATTTAAAAAGCAATTCACCAGAATGGCTAGTACCCTTTGAAGAAAACACGAGTGGAGATTACTGGGACTACAGTACTGCATCTTTAGAATCCTAGGAGTGGCTTGAAATCAGTGAGAAGACAGGATTCTAATGCAATTACACCGCATAAGTCAGCATCCTCAAGTAGTTTTATTACATTTCCCCCCCGCTGGTAAAAGATTTTTTACTCTATCCCAACAGACACAAACATCTAACCTAAGCAAACTTTGGCTTTGCAATATCAAGATCAAAGAACTAGTGGTTAGGCCATTAAAGCATTATGCAGAGTCCTAAGAATATGTCTCTATTTGCATCAGCAGAGTTTCCTCTCAAGAGCTCAAACCCAGTTGCAGGATAAGCAGGATTGTCATAAAATGTGAGATACACATAAGACTGGAAAGATATGAAATGTATCATGGGTTTTTCCTTCTCCAGAATTAAAGCTCTCAGACAGAGGGAAGACAAATGTGACATGAGCTCTGAATTATTCTTTTTTATTTATATACTTCAGTGGTTCATTGTTGCCTTATCTCCTGGAGGTTGAAACTAATGAGAAGCCGAATAATTTCATGTAAGTTAAGAAAATGGAAATTGGATATGGTTGGAACAGCCATTATATAAAATATGGTTGTTTTTATTGCTTTTAACTTTTGTATGGTAGACTATCTTGTTAATTCAATAAAAAAATTTATGAAGGTGAATGAGTAATGTTTGTAAGTTTCTTTAAGCTCCATAGATGAAAGGTGCTATATAAAACCAAAGTATACTGTGTTGCATTATTATTTTATTTCATAAGCTCCACAGCATAAAAAGCTGTGAATAAAACCTCTGAATGGGTTTGAGACGATGATCATTATCTTCCTAGACCTTGGCTTTTGTGAAAGCAGAAACCTTGGCTTTTGTGAAAGCAGAAACTCCTACTGTTTGTTGCTGCCCAAATTTTGTATGTTCACAGGCTAACACTGACAGGTTGAATTTTATTTTATTTTTATTTTTTTGGTGTGTGTGTGTGTGTGTACACGCACACTAGGGACTGAACCCAGGGCCTAATACATGTTAGGTATATGCTCTACTACTGAGCTAACCCCCCCCACGCACACAACAGTCAAGTTGTGTGTGTTTGTATGTATGTACATATTAAAGTGGGAAATATGTCATCAACAGGATGAATTGGACATTTGATTAGGTATCAGTTTATGGCCAATATTTAATTGACTGCTAGCATATATTGCATTTCTGAAGTTGCCTATTTTTAAATAGGAAATTTGGGGTATGCTTATTTTCAGGGCCCAGAAATTGAAAAGAAAAATTTGTGCCTTGTCATCTTGTGACATCACTGAAATTTATATGTCATGCTCCAGAATTAAATCATTCAACAAAGATTAAATTGGATGCTCTTACAAAATTCTCACATTCTAATTCCTAGCTGCATTTAGTGAATTAGAAACTTTAATACCCTGGTTACATTAAGGCAGTGATGAAAGAATGTAAAGCATATTTGCATCAAAAGTTAAATACCTAAGCTAGGTGTGGTGGCACTCACCTATAATCCCAGTACTTGGGAGGCTGAGACAAGAGGATCAGGTTCAAGGCCAGCCTCAGTAACATAGCAAGGTCCTCAGAAATTTAGTGAGAGCTTATTTCAAAATAAAAAAAAGTTAAATAACTACAACAGATAATAGTCTATGTCACAAGGTGCCAAATGAGTAATCTAAGGAATTAAGGCTGTGTGTTCAAAGGCAGAAGAAGAAGCCAAAGAATCAGGGCCAAATGTATTAGCAGA
Source organism: Graphiurus murinus (assembly GCA_004027655.1). Taxonomy (NCBI): domain Eukaryota; kingdom Metazoa; phylum Chordata; class Mammalia; order Rodentia; family Gliridae; genus Graphiurus; species Graphiurus murinus. The sequence continues at coordinate 30,721 of PVLC010005574.1, forward strand.
GTTAATAGAGGGACTGGCTAGAATGGAGTTTTCAGGTGTGGGGGGGATAGGAGCCGTGAGGTTATAAACTTAGCAGGATAATACATCAAATTGAAATAATATCATAAATAGTTGCCAATTTTCTCCCTCAAATGTAATTATCTACAATTATGTATTTTGTCATTAATTTAAGTCTCTAAATATGAATAAGCTACCCAGGACAGAGTTGGTCTTGCTTTTCTAATAAGTTATAAAAGAACAGGTGGTAACAAGTTCTTAGTTTATGATGATAATGTTCAAAATATGTTATGTGACATTGGATTTTTTTTCCTGACTCTTTATCCAACAGGCTCACATCACTGTCAACAGCCCTGAAACACTTGATATATTTTCCTCCTCTCCCCTCCTCTTCTTCTCTTCTTCTTCTCCTCCTCTCTCTCTTCTTCCATCCCTTCTCTCTCTCTCTCCTTTCACAGTAAGTACTGGGAATTGAATCCAGAGGAGATATACCACTGAGCTACATCTCAGCCCTTTTTGTTTTTGAGATGGAGGTCTCACTAAGTTGCCCAGGCTGGCCTTGAGTTTATGATCCTCCTGCCTGAGCCTCCCAAGTAGCTAGTATTACAGGGAGGTATCACCACACCTAGCTGCTGTATATTTTTCTAATTCTTTCCATTTTAGTCTAGATCTTTTATAGGCAGTCTTGAAAGTTTGATTTAAAACAAAATCAAAGCCAGGCATGGTGGCGCACACCTGTAATCCCAGTACTTAGTGGGCTGAAACAGGAGGATCTCAGGTTCAAGGACAGCCTCAGCAAATAGTGAGACTCTCATCAACCTAGTGAGATCTTGTTTCAAAATAAAAATAAAATAAGGCTGTGGGTGTAGCTTGAAGGTAAAATGTCCCTGGGTTCAATTCCCAGTTCCTAAAACAAAACAAAATCGAGCAGATATGGAGAAATCAGAACCCTCATATATTACTGGTGATAAATGTTGCAACCGCTATGGAAAACAATTTTGAAGATCCTCAAAATATTAAATTCAGAGTTATCCTATAACTCAGCAATTCCAATCCTAAGTATATACTCAAGAGAAATAAAAATATATGCTTGTATAAATGTACATGAATGTTGATAGCAGCATTATTAGATAACCACCATAGCAAAAAAGCAGAAACAACCTAAATGTTCATAAAATGGTGAATGAATAAAAAACTAGTATAGTTATATAAGAGAATATTATTCATAAGAAGGAAGTGCTGATGCATGCTACAACACAGATAAACCTTGAAAACATGTTAAGTGAAAGAAGCCAGTCGTAAAAGACCACATAAAATATTATTCCATTTATATGAAATGTTCAGAATAGGCAAGTTTATAGAGACAAAAAGTAGATTAGTGCCTGTCACGGGCTGAAGGGCAAGTGGAATTGGGTAGAATGGGGAGTGACTAGCTGGGCATGGTGGCACAGGCCTGTAATACCAGTACTTGGGAGGCTGAGACAGGAAGATAGCAGGTTCCAGGCAAGCCTCAGCAATTTAGTGAGACTCTCAGCAACCTATCAAGACCCTGTTTCAAAGTAAAAAGGGGTTTGGGGGTCTAGCTCAGAGGTAGAATCGCCAGTACCACAAAGTAGTAGTAGTAGTAGTAGTAGTAGTAGTAGTAGTAAAAATAATAATGATAGTAATAATAATAGGGAATGACTGTTAAAAAACTTCTTTTGGGAGTGATAAAAACATTCTAAAACTACATAGTGGCAATAGTTACACACTCTGAATATGCTAAAAATTATTGACTTATATATTCTAAATGGGTGAATTGTATATTATATGAATTATATCTCAATAAAACTTTTAAAACTCAAACACAGTTGATGACATGGAAGAAAGGTCCATGCATTAAAAAGACTAGATTTCCCTCCCCTTATGCTGACTGAAGCTGCTGAAGCCACAGCAGCCAACTTGGCAAGAATTGTTCAAGAAGAGATGCTGACTTGTTCAATCAATTGTAAGAACTCAACAAGCAGATAAGTAACCTAAGATTTGTTGGATGTGGAAAAGACATCCAAACAGCACCTGGAGACACAGCTGGCCTAGGTCAGGGTTCTATGAGGTTGATGAGGTAGAATAGAAGGAATAAAATTTAGGCAGAAAGGAGACAATTGGGAAGGAAAGGAAAATAGCTTTGTTTCAACAGAGTTTGCTCATCCTAAAAAGCAAGGCCTATTCACAATGGGCTGACTCCATTTTGGAAGTCCCTGAGGCAATTTTTCAGAGCTTCATTGCCTCTCAAAAGGAAGTCACTCACACCTATTGTAAGAAAGACCCTATATCCCAGACTTCCTGTCTCCACTCCTACCTAGGGTTTTTTTTCCCCCACTTTTTTTTTTAGACCCCAAGGGCGGGGGGCCAATATCCCATGCTGCCCCAGGTTCCCTATTCCCCGCCCTGGATCCCAAAAGCCAGCCCCTCTGGAGGTGTGGTATAAAAGGAGGAGAGACCACGCGTTCTCTCTCTTTTTCCCGTCACTGCTCTCTGCCTCACTCTCGTTCCCAGCTGTGATCCTGGAGACTCCTGAAGTGACCTGTGCCCTTTAATCTGTGTACCTGTGCCTTTCCTTAAAATAAAATTTCTGCCTTCGTCCCTATCTGGCGCATGTTGAAATTCTTTTCACCACGGAGGCCAAGAACCCACAAGAGACACCGTGCTGTCCCAGGACAAGGTGAATGATGGGGCTTCAGGATTGCTTCCAATTCCTCTAACCCAGTATTCACTGAGTATCCAGTTATTCCAGCATTGGCTTTTGCAGCCCATTGGAAGCACCCCATCTCAGATCATTGCCCCAAATCTAACAATCTCAGGATGGTTAGAATATAAAGAAAGCCACTGTGAAAATAAGGTGTCAGAAGCAATTTGCAGTTGACTCTCTTATACCACAACCTGTTTAGTTGATTTTGTGGCACTGGGACCAGATATAACACAGGGCCTTGTGCATGCTAGGCTACCATGGAGCTATACCCCCAGCCCCATGCCACAATTTAATTCCCTTGATGTCACAGCAGATGTAAATCCCAAGTACCATTGTGATCCGGTGTCTAAAAATGGAAATTATAAGCCGGGTGTGGTGGCACATGCTTGTAATCCCAGCATTTGAGAGGCTGAGACCGGAGGGTTCGCGGCCAGCCTCAGCTACCCAGTGAGGCATTCTGCAACTTAGACCTGGTTTCAAAATAAAAAAGAATTAAAAAATAGGACTGGGGGTGTAGCTCAGAGGTAGAATGCTCCTGAGTTCAATCCCCAGTACTGCCAAAAAAAAAGGAAATTATATACATATATACACACATATACACATATACATACACACACACACACACACACACACACACATATATATATATATATATATATATATATATATATATATATATATGTCCATTTCATGCCATACAGAGTCCACTTCATGCCATGGCTGTGTACAGCTCATTGTTTCTCCTTTCTGAGGGAAGAGGAGAGGCTTGGGAACCATGCCAACAACATTTGCGTCATTTCTGAACTAGCTGCCGCCAAAAGTTCCTTACAGTCTCCATGCAGACTGTGGCCTACCTCCCATGGATGGCTACAATCTGAGCCTGGTCTACATACCTATAAGGTCTAACAAACCCTATAAGGTCTAACAAACTCAGAATCCCAGTGAACCCCGATTCCACATAAGGACTTCAGAGAAATGGGAGCATGTGTCAGAGCCACCTGCGACAGCTCAGGGCAATGGTGTAAACTGTAAGAATTCGAAACAGATGTATTTGCCCTATGGGCCCTCTTTGGACATTGGTCCATTCTCCCCAATGAAGCAGCCTTGAAAAGAATCAAAGGCAAAACAACTGGAAAGCAAGAGGCTGCCACCACCAGAGAGCTGCCCGCCAGGCGCTGCCTCAGAACTCTGGAGAAGCATCTGCCCCTAAATGCCAGGGCAGGTTTCCAAGATCATGTGCAGTGTCCCACCACTAGGACTGGGTAGTTCTCAGGGGAGAGCAGTAGATCTTACCTGAGCACTCCCTTCCCCCCACAAGAGAACAAAGATGTGCACCCCCTACAAATGATGTTATAGAAAAACAGCCTGCAGGTTCTCCCTCCGACCGATGCTACCCAAGCTTTCCCAGTGAAAGAAAGGCCTACCTTGAATTCCAAAAGTCAGAGTTCTTCTTCGCCAAGCCTCGAGGAATAGCATCTGGGTAAAGGTCAGACCATCCCAGGGCAGCAGCCAGGAGTCAGGGCCCACCGAGGCCACCGGAACATGGGCACCGTGAAAAGTTCCACTCTGAGGCAGCGGGGCCAGGCCCCCCCCGGGCTGGAAAATGGTTTGCCAATCATCGGAGAGAAACCCCGGGCAGAAAGCAAGAAGCACCGCTTCCCTGGCCATCTTGGATATAAATATGAAACTCAAGGACTGGGGATGTTGCTCAGCGGAAGAGCTCTGGCCTAGCAGGCGCGAGAACATGGATTCAAGTACCGCGCGGGGCCTTAGTACCGCAACAAAAAGAAGGAAGGAAAGGGAAGAGGAAGAGGAAGAAGAAGAGGAAGAGGAAGAGGAAAGGAAAAACTCAAGAAAGCCTCTTCCAAGGGGAGGAAGGGCGGGAGCAGGTGAAGATGGCAAGTCTTCCCAGAAGGCACCAGAGCGCCGGAAGGCACGGGCCGGAAATAAAGTGTGTCACCTGGAAATAAGACGAACCACCCGGAAATAAGGCGCGCCGCCCGGAAGGGAGGCAGTGGCAGCCAAGACTAATCGCAAGTGAGCTGATTACTGGCGGCGGAAGTCTACGGCTGAGCTTTCCTGCGAAGCTGCCCTGAGGAGGGTCCCGAGGAGTTACAGGGAGCTCGAGGGCAGGTACTGGTGCCCGTGTCCTGCGCCTGCAGCTACAGCTCGGTAGCCAGCCGCTCCGAGTGCGAGTCTTCCGTCCGCTCCCGAGTGCTGGGCACTATTGAAGATGAGCGGAGCAATTACACAACCAGCTTCTTGTGACCCGGAGCCCAATGGGAGCTGGCGTGAGTTCGTGGGCGAGGGTACCAGCGACATGATTTGGCCCCGGTTTGTCCAGACTCTTCCAATTCAAAGGGTCATGGTCCCAGACCTTCACAACAACGCCACAAAAACCTTTGTCAAAATTAAGGCTTCGACTAGGCGTGGTGGCACATCCTGTAATCTCAGTACTTGCGAGGTTGAGACAGGAGGATCCCTGGTTCGAAGCCAGCCTCAGCAATTTAGTGAGGCTCTCAGCAACTTAGCGAGACCCTGTATCCAAATTAAAAATTAAATAGGGCTGGGGGTGTAGCCTGAAAGGAGAAGGCCCTGGGTTCCATCCCCAGTACCACCACCACCAAAAAAATTGAGGCTTCACAGGACCTCAAGAAGGAAATCCTGCACTCTCAGCCTGAGTCTTTGAAACTGAAGACAACAGTTTGAATAACATAGATATCGAAAGTGTTTTTTCTCCTAGTTTCTGCGATGGAAAAAAAAAAAAAGACGGCGTCTTAATTTTTGTGTAATACTTTCATGGAATGATTCTCTTTTATTAATATAAAACCAAAGAAAATTATGTCTCATCATCGTGTATGGGCACTAGTGCCTTTAAAGGAATGTAAAGGATGCTTTGTTCGTTATGAATAAATATTGAGGTTTTAATTGTGATAGTGAATGAATTTCATACTATCAGTTGATTTTCATTTAAAAATTTCTGAGTATCTGGCAAGGAGTGTGTGTGTGTGTGTGTAATACTACAGATTGAACTCAGGGGCATTCTACCACTGAGTTATGCCGCCAGCCCTTTTTAATTTTATCTTGAAGCTGGGCATGGTAGGACATGCCTGTAATCCCATTATTTGGGGGGGCCGAGACAGAAGGATCGCAGGTTCAAGGCCAGTCTCAGTAACTTAGGGAGATTGTCAACAAGTTAGCAAAACACTGTTTCAAAATACAAAGGGATAGAGGTGTAGTTTGGAGGTAGAATGTCTCTGGGTTCAATCCCCAGTACCAATAAATAAATAAATAGGGCTAGAAGTGTAGTCCAGTGGTAGAACGCCCCTATGTTCAATCCCCAGTTCCACAAAAAAATTAAAATAACTTTATTTTGAAACAGGGTCTCATTAAATTGCTGAGGCTACCCTCAAACCTGTGATCCTCCTGTCTTAGCCTCACAAGTACTAGAACTACAGGCCTGTACTACCAGGCCCGGCTGAGGTACACCTTTTGATATTGTTGTTTTATTGGGATGAGAACTTTTGATCCCAAGGTCAAGTGAATGGAATTTTGGGACATATATTTGTTCCTTCATTCTTTAGGGCAGTGTAATAGTTTGGATTTAGAATGTCACCCCAGGCCATGGAGAATAGACAGCCATGTTGGTAGTGAGGCTTGGTTGAGGAGGGATCTCTAAGGGTATGGCCTTGGAATTATATATGGTTCCTCTTCCCCCTTCTAGCTCTCTTTTGCTTCTGACCTCCATGATGTGAGAGTAGAGCACTCGCTGTCTCCATCTTTCTGCTTCTCACCGTGCCCTGAGCTCCACAGACCTGGCATGACATGAACTGAACCCTGAAATATCCAGAACTATGAGCAAATAAATCTCCCTTCTAAGCTGTGTGTGGTCAGGCTTGTTGGGTCAAAGCAGTGAGAATGCTGTCTGAAGCAGGCAATGTCTCTGCAAGGATTTTCTTGTTACCAGGCATTACATGCAATTGTGTGAATTGGGTACAAGAAAGGGTTACTGTTTTACATAATTTTTATAGTATAGTCCACATTTCTCAGATGTTTCCCCTTTATAATTTTTTCTCATTCTATTTTTCCTCAATTTTGTTCTATTTGTTGGACTCAAAACCTGTAGACCAGACCTTATATCCAGAGGTGGCAATGTGGATAGCTGGAAATACCTTAAAAGGATTCACAATAACTTTTGTCACATTTGGTAACTAGGCCTGGACACACCCCCTTCTTGGACTATACATCCATCATTTTGATGCCTTTCTCGCCATCCCTAAATTGTAGCCAATCCAACCATTTGTTCATTGAAAAACTTGCCTTTGGGATAAAATTTTAGTCCTGTGGTACAAAGAAATTCACTCTTAATGAAATAAACTTTGAGTATGACTCCAAGCCCAGAACTGCTCAGTGAGCATTGTGCTACTTCAATATTGGCATGAACATTATGGCAATCCAGTCCAGACTAGACCACTGATCCTATCTGGAAGGCTTTTTATCTTCAAAAAATTGGTAAACAGTAGTGTGGAAATTTGATTTTTCTACGAGTATATGCATGTTTTTATTTTTTATTTATTTTTTAAAAATTTTTTGTGGAACTAGGGATTGGACCCAGGGGCATTCTACCTCTGAGCTACACCCCCAGCCCCCCCCCTTTTTTGCATACTGGGAATTGAACCCAGGGGCATTCTATCTCTGAGCTACACCCCAATCCTTTTTTTTTTTAATTCTTTATTTTGAAACAGGGTCTCACTAAGTTGCAGAGGACCTCACTAAGCAGCTGAGGCTGGCCGTGAACCTGGATCATCCAGTCTCAGCCTCCCAAATGCTGGGATTACAAGCGTGCACCACCACGTCCGGCTCTTTTTTTAATTCTTTATTTTGAAATGGGGACTCACTAAGTTGTAGAGGGCCTCACTAAGTAGCTGAGGCTGACCGCAAACCTACTATCCTCCTGTCTCAGCCTCCCAAGTACTGAGATTACAAGCATGTGCCACCATGCCCGGCTATCTGCATGTTTTTATACCCATAAATGCATGTTTTTATACCCATAAATGCATGTTTTGTTCATGAATGGTATTGGTTTCATATTCCTGTTGATAAATTCCTTTATTATATAAATATGAATGTATACATATGTATTATTGTGTAAGTATCATATAACAGAGTACATGCTGTAAAAAATGATGTGTTTACTATTTAAAAAAATTAAAATCTAACACAAAGCTGGGTGTGGTGGCACATACCTATAATCCTAGTCCTTGGGAGGCTGAGACAAGAGAATCACAGATTTGAGGCCAGCCTCAGCAATTTAGCAAGACTCTTAGCAACCTGGTGAGACCCTGTTTCAAAAACAAAAAATAAAAAGGGCTGGGTGTGTAACTCAGAAGTAAAATGTCCTTGGATTCAATCCCCAATACCATACACACATAAAAAATAGAACTGGGGTTGTAGCTCAGAGGTAGAATGTCCCTGGATTCAATCCCGAGTATCCTCCCCCTCCCCCCCCAATCTAACACAGTAAGATTTTTAGAAAGGTTTTCTTACTTTTTTTTTCTCCTCCTGTCAGTCTTGTTCTCCTGCTTATAACCATGCAGTGACTATTATTTTATGCCATATAGCTTCCTCCATAATTTTCCTGGGACACATATTTTGAGTCTAGGTATTTCTAGAATTTTCTTGGTAACTATCTTAAGGTTTGATTTCTCTTCTGCATCAAATGATAAAAAGAAACAACTGTGCTGTTATAAATTCCTCTTTATGCTTGGAAATAGAAATTGGTTTCTTACCAAATGTGATATCAGGGAAATGACATCATCTTTTAAAACTGAAAATCCAATGTTTCTGTTATAAGCTGAAAGTTTTTTTAAATGGGATGAGACCATAAAATTATATTTCTGTGATTTTTAAACAAACCCATCAGAATGTACATTTACAAGAAGTTCTAGCATTTTCCAGGTAGTCTCTTTATGAGGCCTTGCATTAATGCCAATATTGATGAAATCATTGCTCAAACATTTCTGAAACTCACATTGTTATTTTTGCTTCCAAAGCCATGATGTGTAATTTTAAAAATATCCCAGATGGCAATACATTTCTCTCATCCAATGGTGATTTAATTTGTAGAAGTAGGCAAACATTACCCATGTTTGACAAATAAGTCAAAAGATCAATCGAGAGAGAAAGAGAGAGAGAGAGAGAACACACACACACACACACACACACACACACACACACACACACACTTATTTTTGATGTTGGGGATTGAATCCAGAGGCATTCTACTTCCAAGCTACATCCCTAGCCTTTTTTATTTTTATTTATTTATTTTTTTACTTTGAAGTAGAGTCTCACTAAGTTACTGAGGCTAGCCTCAAACATGTGATCCTATCTCAACCTCCCAAATACTGGAATTACAGGCATGTACTACCATGCCCAGCTTGGAGAGTATTTTTAATGTAAAAAATAATATATGACTCTAGAACAATGAAACTTTTCTTTCCAGGGTAAATCTGAAGGTACTTGAAAAATAAGTTTCAAGAAATAAATTGAATAGTGACAATCTTATTATAGTAAATCTCTATCTTCTCACCAAACACAATGCCATACGTTTTACATCGATTACTCCAATAAATCTTTCCAGTAGTTCTGCAAGACAAAAATTATTCCCATTTTCCTGATAAGAAATCAAGATCAGAGAAACTAACCAACATGTCCAAATAAGCCCAGCTGCCTGAGGCAGAACTGGTCCTCAAATCTCCAACCTGCTGGCTCTCCATTGGGCCAAGTGAATAATACACACTCTCATTCTTAATTTTAAAACTTACTTTGCTTTATTCTCAGAGTGCCTTACAATTTTTATTTCCAAATTCTACTTGCTGTGTTTGCATGCCCAAGCTTGAAATTAGGCCAAGTCTTCCTCAGAGATCCAGAACTTTTCTTCCCTGTCTAGCCTCCTTTCTTATCTCCTCATTTCAGATATAGACATACATGTTAGATCTAACCTGACACAATTTAAGCACAGTGCATTTCTCCAATCATAACGCCAAGAACTTCTCATTTACCCTGTGTCTAAATTATCACCAATTCAGTCAGCGGAATCCAAATTAATGAGGACTCGTCATGTTTCTTCTGAGTTCCTTGGAAGGCCCCCATGCCGTGCATCATCCAACACTGTGCTTTTCAGTTTATAAAATCTGAAAATATAGCCGAAGGGAGGAAGGCCAAAGAAAAGCATTAGGAGAATAATGTTGAAACCTGCAATAAAATTAAAACCATGCATATAACTAGGGGAACTGTCCATCCATGGAATGAGCGTATTAGTATAAATGAATTAAGAGTTAGAAATCAATGAGGTCTATCAATTGAGTTGATTCCTATAATCTGGTAAAATTCAAATAGCGTCTTCTTTTTATTGGCCCATCGGTTGCCTGAATGAACATTGCAAGAGCCTTTGGAAAATGAAACTAAAAATAAGCCAATACTTTAAAACTTCCAGCAGGGCCATGCTGCAGGTAGCTTAACTCCAACTTGACTTCAGAGCAGTGGGTTCCAGGAATTAGTAAGAATAATAATAGCAAAAACTTGCATAGGACAGTTGTCCCTCTGTATCCTCAAGGGATTGCTTCCAGGACCACTACATATACCCAAATCCTCCAGTGTTCAATCCCTTATATAAAACTGGCATCCTATTTATATATAACCTCTGTACATCCTCCCATATACTTCAAATCATCTCTGGATTATTTATAATACCTAATGTTATGTAAATAGTTGCTATCCTGTATTGTTCAGGGAATAAAAAGGAAAAGAGTTTGCTCAGTAGAGACAGATTTCTTTAATATACTTTCATTGGTGCATTGTAGTCTCACATCATAATGTAGTTCAGAGTGATGGGGACATACATGCACAAACACTTGGTGAGCTTCCCCCTAGCTCCCTCCCAAGACAATTTATAGTTCAAATATATCCAATTTGAGGTTGGTCAAATCTGTGGATGCAGAAGCTGTAAATATGGAAGACCAACTGTACTACCTATGCGTCAAATACTAAGTTTATTCACTTAATCTTCACAGTTGTACACTGGGTCCCATTATTATCATCTCCAATATACAGTGAAGAGATTAGCTACACCACAGCCCTTTTTTAAAAATTTGAAACAGGATTTCACTAAGTTGCTGTGAGTCCCACTAGATTACTGAGACTGAACTCAAACCTGAGATCCTCCTGTCTCAGCTTCCCAAGAACTGGGATTACAGGTGTGCACCACCACACCCATCTTAAATATGTTCTTAATCATTACACTTACTGTCCTCCCTTCATGCCTCCTCTGTGAAGTGGCTTGACAGAACATTTCTGGCAACTAAGGACAGTGTCTTTTCCATGGAGCAAAAAGATTTTGCCCAGCAGTATATTCTTAAGTTCATCTGAAAAGAAAAAAAAGTATAAATCTTCAAACATAGATGTTTGGAACCAATCACCATTTTTCTCTATTCTTGTGCATAGTTTGATCTTATTGGTTAAAATAATCCAAGCAAGAATGTTTAAGAGGAAAATACAACTGGGCATAGTGGCGCACACCTGTAATCTCAGTACTTGGGAGACTGCGACAGGAGGATTGCAGGTTCAAGGCCAGCCTCAACAATATACCGAGACTCTCAGCAACCTAGCAAGAACTTGTCTCAAAATAAAAAGGGCCAGGGGTATAGTTCGGAGATAGAATGCCCCTGAGTTCAATCTCCAGTACCACACATACAAAAAAAAGAGGAAAGCAGAGGGGCCAGTTTTCAAAAGTCAACAACTCACCTATTCTCTTATGAAAAATTATGAAGTGATTCAAAGGGATAGTGTGTGATTTCCAGCTAATCTGAATTTAATCCATCACTCCCTGTCCCTTTTCAGTAAATGTGCCCCTAGCAATAATTTACATATTGGTGGAAATTTAAGTCACTTTTCTAAAAGGATATTGTATTCAAGTCACTCTTCCAAACGAATTTCTATCCAATTTACATGGAAATAATCTCAAACACACTCAGCAAAGTTGCAAAAATAGTACAATGAAATCCCAAACACCTTTTGCTCACATTTGGCAGTTAACATTTGCTATATTTATAAGTCTGCTTTCTGTTGCTATAATAAAATGTCTAATGCTAGATACTGTGTAAAGAAAAGAGATTAAAAAGAGAGAGAGAGATTTACTTAACTTATAGTTTTAGAGGTTAAAAGTCCAAGACTGGGTGCCCCCATCCATTTCACCTCTACTTCGGAGCTGCCTTGACCAACATGGTGGATGGCACCAATTTGAGGATGCATATGAGAGGAATATGTCGGATGGTGAAACAGATACCAGAGAACTTCAGGGATCAGGCTTACCGTGTTATAATAACTCCCTATATAAGGGCAGCATTAATCCCTTCTCGAGGCTCTATTTCTGAGCTACACTCCCAACCCTTTTATTTTGAAACAGGATCCTGCTAAGTTGCTGAGGCTGGCCTCAAACCTGCCATCCTCCTGTCTCAGCCTCCCAGATACTGAGATTACAGGTGTGCGCTACCATGCCCAGCTGATCTCACCTCTTAAACACCTCACCTCTTCAACACCACCACACTGAGGACCAAATCTCCAACACACGAACACTTAGGGGAAAAACACAGCCAGACTATAACATCACATCTGAGATATCCTCATCTCTCTCTTTTTGTTCAACTTGTTTGTTTATTCCCAACCTTATTCATTTTATTTATTTCTTATTATTTTTAAAACTTGTTATTGGTGCTTCATAATTGTACATTGTTTTAGCCTAGCTTTTTCATCTGTGACCAAAATACCCAACAAGCACAATTTAGAGAAGGAAAAGTTTAGGTTAGGGCTCACAATTTCAGAAGTCAGTCCATGATCATCCAGCCTGTAGCAGAAACAGCTCAGTGACAGAGCTTTAGGGATGGAAGTGAGGAAAAGCCACTTTTACTTTAGCTCCTGGGAAGGGCCAGGAACAGATACAGTCTCCAAGGCCATGCCCCCATTCCAGCTATATCTTGCTTCTGAACCGGGCTGCATTATCTAACACATGAGCTTCTTTGGGGGACATTTTACATCCAAACCATAATATATATGATAAGAAGATTCATACTGGTACATTCATATATGCACATAACATTATTTGGTCTGCTTCCTTCCCCAAGTCTCCCCCATTCCCCCTCCCTACCTATACATGATAGTGAGATTCATAGTGGTAAATTCATATATGTACATAACTTTATTTGATCTGTTTCCTCCCCTTTTCTACCCCTTCTCCCTCCCCCAATCCCTTTCCACTATTCTACTGGTCTCTCTCCTAATTTTCATGAGGTCCCTTTTCTCTTTCTTTCTTTCTTTCTTTCTTTCTTTCTTTCTTTCTTTCTTTCTTTTTCTTTCTTTCTTTCTTTTCTCTAGCTTCCGCTTATGAGAGAAAACATGCAACCCTTGACTTTCTGAGTCTGATGGATCTCATTTAGCATAATGTTCTCCAGTTCAATCCATTTTCTGCATCTCTCTTTTCTCTCTCCCCCTATCTTTTTTTCAAAACCATTTGAGAATAAACTATAGACATCATGTTCTTTGGCCCCGGATTCTTCAATACTCATCTTCTAAGAACCAGGACATTCTCTTACATGACCCCAACTCAAACATGAAAATGTAGCCGGGCGTGGTGGCACACGCTTGTAATCTCAGCATTTGGGAGGCTGAGACCGGAGGATCCGGGTTCACAGCCAACCTCAGCTACCTAGTGAGGCATTCTGCAACTTAGTGAGACCCTGTTTCAAAATAAACAATAAAAAATAGGGCTGGGGGTATATCTCCGAGGTATAATGCCCCTTAGTTTGATCCTCAGTACCGAAAAAAAAATATCAGAAAATGTAATACTGATGTAATACTATTGTCTGGTATCTGATCTGTATTCAAACTTTGCCAATTGTCCTAATAACATTTTGTTACGTTTTTCCCCCTTTTTAATCCAGAATTCAATTCAGAATCACAGATTATAATTAATCATCACATCTCTTTAGTTTCCTCTAACTTAGAACAGCTCTTCAGCCTTTCTCTGTCTTTTATGACATCGTTTTTTGTGTGTGTGTGTGTTTTTTTTGTTTTTTTTTTTGCATAGTACAGGCTAGTTGTTTTGTAGAATGTCTTTCCATTTAGTATTATCTGACATTTCCCCTTAGGAAGATTCAGGTCATTCATTTGTAGCAGAAATACTACATAGATGACATTTGCATCTTAAATTCTCTTTCTAAGTGTGATGAAGACAATATGTAATTCCATTTAAGGACTCTTATCAAGTAAAGAATTACTTTTTGAAGGCGGGAGAAGTTTGCTATGTTACCTGTATTTGAAGCCAATATCATTTCTCTATGGTATATTCATTGTAACCAAAAGAACATTATACTTTAACAAGAGCGTACTGCAATTACTGTCATGCAGTAATTACAAGGAAATTTTGGCTCAATATAAAAACCTTTCTAAATTTTAGAGCCACAAAAAGATGCCTTCAATTTTGCAAATTCCCTAACTCTGAACATCTCTGTCAGAGAAGGCAAGGAGGTCATATAGGCAGGCATGAGACAAAGACTGGACTAGGTGACTTTTAAAGCACTTGATCTGTGTTCCAGAAAGACAGATATCTGGGCTCTCTCCAGCCTCCTAAATGCAAGCCAGAATATCAGTCTTTGAATAAACAGGAAATTTTGTAGTATATCAAGTCTACATGTCAGATGAAAAGATGCTCTATTTCGCTGAAAATTAAAGAAATGGAAATTAAAACTAGGCTGAGATACCATCTTTTACTCAGGAGATTTGGAAGCATCTAAAAGTTTAAATGATATGTTTTATTGGTGAGGAGGTAGGAAAAGAGACTCGCTCAAGTGTGACTAGTGGGATGCAAATGGGTATACTACCTCTTTAGAAAGTAATTTAGCATGAAGTAGCAAGATCTTAAATTCATTTTCCCTAAAATTTTAAATTCATTTACTCGTTAAATTTTAGGGAGTCTATTCTACAGATATCTTGCTCCTATGGTTTGGATATAGTTTGAGAATGTCCCTCAAGCCACATATGTACTGAAATTGAACCCTCGTTGGGAGGTATAAGATGGTGAAAACGTAATCTGACTGTGCTGTTTCGATGTGGAAACTTTGGCAGGTGATTAGACCTAGATAAGGTCACTAGGGTGATCCATGGTTGAATCCTGATGGTTTTATGAGAAGAGGGAGAGAGACCAGAAGAGGTATACACAGTGGGGCATGGTGGCACATGCCTGCAATCCCAGTATTTGGAAGGCTGAGATAGGAGGATCACAGGATTGAGGCCAGCCTCAGCAACTTCTTTTTAAAATAAAAAATTTAAAGGTGTGGAGTTGTAGCTCAGAGGTATAATACCCCTGGGTTCAATTCTTAGTACCCAAACAAACAAAACACCAACAAAAACAAAACAAGAAGAGACATACCCATACTCATCACTCCCTGTCTTTTGCCAGGTGACATACTGGGCTGCACCAGGACTCTGCCAGCATGAGAGCTGTCACTAGAAGGAGCTTCTTGACCTTGGACTTCCAGAACTGTGAGCCAAAATAACCTCTTTATAACTCACCCAAACTGTGTGATATTGTACTACTAGCAACAGAAAATGGACTAATACCCGTGCACATATGGAAGCTGATATAAGTTAAATATTACTCAATTCAGCACCATTGATAATTGCAAAAGATCAAAAGCAATACAAATTTCCACTCATAGGGAACTGATTATTTAAGTTTATATATCCACCCAGTGAAATACCATGTAGATGTCAAAAAACAAGGATGAAAAGCTCTCTAGGATTTAGGAATAGCTCTAAAATATATTAAGAGAAAAGTGCAACTGTTTTTATATGCAGAAGAGTTTTTATAATATTCTATTTTGGGTATAAAAGAGGTAGAACTATATTATTTTCTTATTCCTTCCTTTTTTCTTTTTTGTTTTTCAGTACTGGAGATTAAACCCAGGGGTACTCTACCACTGAACAACATTTCTAGCCCTTTTTATTTTTTATTTTGAGAGAGCATCTTGCTAAGTTGTCCAGACTGGCCTTGAACTTGCCATTCTTCTTGTTTCAGCATCCAGGGTCTCAGAGATTACAGGGATGTGTCATCATCTTGACTTTCCTTCTTTCCTTTCTTTCCATCTGTCTTTCTTTTTTGCAGGGTTGGGGATGTAACCCAGGATATTGGCACATCCTCCCAGGCAAGCTCTCTACAATTAAGTTCCACTCCCAGCCTTCCCCCCTTTCAAGACTGTGTTGCCTAGGCTGCCCCCAAACTCCTGAGTTCAAGCAATCCTCTTATCTGAGCCTCCAGAGTAGGTGGAATGTCACCTGGCTTTGCATTTTCTTGTGTGTCCACATAGAAACTAAAAGTAGTAAGGGCGATGACTTGGCAGATGGGAAATGAGGATTAGCAAAGGCTTTTTACTGTATATCCTACTGTATTCTCAGTGTCTTGAAACATGAACATATTACCTGTTCAAAAACTAAATTTAAAATAAATACACACTGTGTTTTAGTAATCGGCTCACATAGTAAATAAATATGCAGAATGAACAGAAAATGGTAAAAACAAACCTGAACTAAAAAGAATTTGTTTTCTTTCCTGGATTTATGAATTCCAGATGCAACTTTCAAGCATTTAGGACTCTTTCTCCTTTAAATGTGACAACATCACTAATGAAAGTATTAAAAAACTTTAAAATTTAAAATGTGGTAACATGAGCCACAGGTATCAAGAAACATTTTCATTTTCAGGAGACAGAGAGGGCTAATTTTATTTTTTCATCCAAGGAACCAAATCCCAGTGCATTTATATAAGCATGGTGTCGCTGACCTGCTGGTGCCTGACACAAATCCCCTTTGTTCCCTTTTATTTTTCCTGATTCTCCACCCTCAACTTCTCTGTTCCTTGCTTATAGAGGCCTGCACCTGTGAAACTCTTTGGAGCCCATGGGCATTTAGAGCTACTTTGCCTATTTGCACAGAGAGCAAGAAATGCCTGAGAATTTATTTCCCCTTGGGGGTAGCTTTAGCCAATCACTGACTACTGCAAGAATATGATATCCTAGCTCCTGGCTGTCAGGTTTTAGGGAGAGTGATGGTTCAGGCACAGATACAGACTAGGGGTCCAAACAGGGGTACTTTGTTAAGCCATGCAGGGATGGAGTAAGGGATGTAGAAAGGGAATGGGGATGGGATAAGTGGTGCAGGGCTGGGGTCTGAAGAAGACTTCAGCCCACCCACTGCTGGGTGAGTGTAGCCTTTATAGGAAAATATCAGGACAAGGTCAACTAACAGTTATGCAGGGAGAGGGAGGGATAGGGGAGACAGGTGTCGTTATGGGAACATTTGAAGGTTAGAGAACAGAAAAACAGTCTGTGATATGTGGACGGGGTAGTCATCAAGGCCAGGATGGTCTGTGGGCAGAATGTGTCCACCAGGGTTGTAATGGGGCCTGGATAGGTCAAGCATGAGAGGGTGGGAAAAGGGGTCTGCAGTACATGTTCTTTTTTTTCTGTTGACTCTTCTTTTTTTTTTTTATTTTTCAGCATGGGTTTTTTTTATACATTTCTTGAGTACAACAGGGTTACATAGACATTTGTGGCATATCAGTCATTGTCAGATCACAAATAGCACCACTTTTTCGTTTTACGCGTATAGCCCACATTCTTAACATAGCCTGGTAAAGCAAACTTTCTAGAGTCATAAAGCCATACTCCTTTAGGGTCATATATTTACTTTCTAAGAAGTGGGAGGATCTTTCATCTACGCATCCTAGGAGCAATCCCCAGACTTCGAGATGCCAGTGTAGCCGTAGCAGAAGAGTCAGTATAATTACTCATATATGCAGATAGCAACTGCCAGGGGGGAAAGGGCCCAGCTGGGTTCCCACAACTTCCTCATTTTTATTTTAAAATGCACAAAGGACTGTGCCTATCTTAGGTCGTTTCCTACCAGGTGCTTAATCTTACCCATCATGGGGTCTCAATGAGTCATTCAACGAGCCCTGTCTTAGGTTGATATTGCCCTGAGAAAATCGAACCCGTCATTGACTACCAGGCCCTGTGCGAGGCAGTGCTTGCATTTTTATTCCGTGTCAACCTGCTTGTATACTAACATAGGCATTGATCACAAGGAGTACAACGAGTGGTAGAATGCATAAGCCTAGAATGACTATTGCTGTTGCTATGATAACTCCTCCCAGCAAGGAGGTAAACGAGGGCCAGGTAGTGACCAAGGCTTGAAGCCGATCTACAAATGTCTTAGCTGTTTCTGTCAGGTTAATAGAAGTGGGCTCCGCATTATGTAGATCAAAAATCTCCTGGTGTAGTACATGTTCTTACACTTGCCTCTTTCTGAATAAACTTGGAGATGTCATTTATGTTCCAGAACTCTATATAGCATTAAGCTGATGCTGGAACTTTGCTCAAAATTAGATCCCTCTTTTTCTTTCTCCTTTTCCATGCTCTACCTCTCCCCCTCCCTTACTGATTTCTCCTAGGAGTACTTCCTTAATAAATCACTTGTATATGAACCTGAGTCTCAGGATCCCTCTCTGGGAACATGCCCAAATACATAACACTTCATCAGCTTTGGACATAAAACCAAAACTTGATTTTTTCCAAGAGATAGATTTGAGAAATGGGGATATCATTATATGGTTTGGATATAGAATACCCCCTGGAAAAGCTCATGTATTGGCAATGCAAAAATGTTCAGAAGTGACATAATTGAGTCATTACGGTGCTAATCTTATCAGTGGATAAATCCATTATGGATTAACAACTTGATTAGTTTTACTGGGTGGCGATTGTAAGAGAGCAAAGCAGTCTTTTCTACCAAAGTTACAAGATCACATAGAAACTGGTAGCTTTCATTTTGTAACTGTAGCTTATCCACTTTGTAACATTTGTACACATGTATATATGTTTCACTCCCAGATGTATTGGTTTTATATTTCTCCTTTTATAAAATCTGCCCCGCAAAAACTATCCAACCAGATTAGATTGTAAAAGCCATACTCCTGCCAATGCAGAACAGCGTAGTAGCCTTTGCATTAGGGAATAAAAGGCCGAGTGGACTGCCTGCCCTGTGTGCTTGCACCCCTTCAGCATAGAAGCAAATTGCCTTGCTGAGTTACATTTGATTTCATGAGTTTTTATTTGCAGCTTCCCTAAAATCCATTTCTATCACAATGTAGGCAGGTGGGGCATGGCTACAGGAAGTGAGTGATTGGGGGTATATTCCTGGGGGCTGTAGATGTCCACAGCTCCCTCCTCTAGTGCTCTCTGTTTCTGGCTGCCATGATGTGAGGGTAGCATCCCTCCACATACCCTGCTGCTACAGCCAACCATTTATGCTTTGGAGCCAACCCCATGGACTGAAACCTCTGAAACCATGAGTTCCAAGAAACCTTTCTTCTCTAAATTGTTCTTGTCAGGTATTTTAGTCACAGAGATGGAAAAGCTGACTAGAGCACATTATTATAATTTCTAGCCCCACATTTCATATGTTGCAAATCCCCCAGATTATACCTCATTATGCAATTATTTTATGGTGCATACTATGAGCAAATGGATTTTGTCGCACATGTAATCATATAAGCAATTGAGTTAACCTAGAAGTCCTGACCCTAGAGTCTAGTATTTTAAAATACTAAGGGAATTGACAATATTTTAGGTAGACCACTACAGAGGTAACAAAGAAAAAAAAAAACTCTAATATAGTATTGGGTTATCCACTAACCTCCTGAAGCATGAGACCAGATTATCCCTAACCTGCCTAACTAAAGATGTCATTAAAGCTCAAATAAAGTACAGTTGATTTAAGAACTGCATATTTGCATTTATACTCTATAAAAGCTCATTTTCTTAAATATAACTGATCTGTGATCTTATAAAGGAACTGGTTTCTTGGGGAAATTTTACTATTTCCTCCTTCCCCATAAACATCACCTTGGGATCGGGAATTTTCTTATAGGTAAGGGCTTTGCTCAAATATTTGATCATTTAAGAAATATCCAAGCTGGGCAAGGTGGTGCACATCTCTAATCTCAATACCTGGGAGGCTGAGAGAGGGAGATCATAGGTCTGAGGCCAGCATACAACAACTTACCAAGACCCTGTTTCAAAACAAAAAGTAAAATACGGCTGGGGGTGTAATTCAGTGGTAGAGCTGCCCCCTGGGTTCTATCCCCAGTATCTTTCTCTCTCTTTCTCTCTCTTTCACACACACACACACACACACACACACACACACACACACACACGCAAATATATGTGAAAGCTGGACATGGTGGTGCACGCCTGTAATCCTGGTACTTGGGAGACTGAGACAGGAGGATCGCAGGTTTGAAGACAGCCTCAGCAAGTTGTGAGACTCTCATCAACCTAGTGAGACCATGTTTCAAAATAAAAATAAAATAGGGCTGGAGGTGTAGCTTGGGGGTAGAATGCTCCCGGGTTCAATCCTCAGTACCAAAAAAAAATTATGTGAAATTCAAATTTTAGTGTCCATAAATAAAGTTTTATTGGAACACAGCCTGGTGCATTCATTCACATGTTTTCTAATGCTGGTTGCATACTACAAGGACCCCATTGAATCATTGCAAAAAAGACAGTATGGCCATTGGTGATAGGCAGATTAATATTCACCTGCAGTCTTATCCTCAGAACCTATGATACCTTACATGACAAAAGGACTTTGCAGATATAGTTAAGGTTAGTATCCTGGATTATCCTGGTAAACCCAATCTAATCATATGAGCTCTTAAAAGCAGAGAACTTTCTTCAGCTAATATGAAAGTGGCTAAAGGAAAAGTCCAAAAGACCCAAAGCATGAGAAGGATTTGTTGTATTGTTGCTGTTTTGAAGATGAAGGGGCAACATTTCAAGGGACACAGGCTGCCTTTAGGAGCATAGAGAAGCTGATAACCGACAAAGAAATGGGGGCCTCCGAGCACATTGAACTGGATTTTTCCAGTAACCTGAGTGATCTTGGAAGCAGATTCTCTCCCCAGAGCCTCCAGGAACATGTCCCTGCCAACACTTTAAGGGGTTTTGTTTTGTTTTGATTTTTTGTTTTTGATACACTAACCAGCTGAGCCCCAAAGTCATGGATTTCTGACCAAAGAAGTATGGGGTTATAAATGGGTATTGTTTTAAGCCACTAGGTTTGTACTAACTTATTATAGCAGCAGCAGGAAACTAATACATCCTCAAAGCCTAAAATATGTACTATCTGTTCTTTCCAGACAAATTTAGTCAAACCCTGATCTAGACCCTTGCCATTCAAATTGTGGGTCCTCAGACCAACACCATTGGTGTCACCTCAGAGCTGGTTAGACCTGCAGAAACCCACGCTTTATCAATATTTATTGAATCTGAACCTGCATTTTAACAAGATCTCCAAGGGATTCTTTTATCCATTAAAATCTGGGAAGCATTGGTCTAGAGTTCATCTTACCATTATATTATCATAATTGCCTTTGTCTGGATAAAGATGCACAGAAATGCACATGGAAATAGTAATGATAGGGGAAAGCTGGAAGCTGGACTTAGCTGGCTATTTCTTAGGCATCATCACAGTCACAAGCATCCTCATCTTCATCCTCAGAATTATCATTATCACATTCATCATGCCAAAGATGCATCAGACATAGCTTCTGGCCTCTGCTGCAAATGCTTATTGAATATATAATTGAATCTGTCAACTCCTTAGAATACCATTGTATTAGTTCCTTGGGGCTGCTGTTACAACTGGATGACTTAAAATAACAAACAAGCCAGGTGTATTGGCACACTCCTTATAATCCCAGTACATGGAATGCTGAGATAGAAGGATCGTAGATTTGAGACCACCCTTCACAATTTAGTGAAACGCTTTTTCAAAATTTTAAAAAATAATAAAAACAGTGGGGGATATAGCTGAATGCCCCTAAGTTCCTCAGTACCAAAAAAGAAAAGAGACATTTATTCTCTAACAATCCTGGAGGCCAGAAGTTGAAATCAAGGTGTCAGCCAAGTTAGTTCTTCTGGAATCTCTGAGGTATAATACATGTCTCTCCATATATTATCCATGCCTCTCCCCTAGCTTCTGGTACGATCTTTGGGGTGCCTTGACTTGGACTCTAAATTCAGTTTGTGTCTTTAAATCACCTTTTCCTTTGTGTCTTTAATTTCCCTCTGCCTTTCTCTATCATTGGATTTAGGACCTACCCTAAATCCAGAATAATCTTGAGATCCTTAACTTAATTATATCAGCAAAGACTCTTTTTCCAAATAAGGTCACATTCGCTTCACAAGTTCTGGGTAGGGAGTAGGTAGGACTCAGGTCTCAGCTATAACTTTTTGGAGGCTACTATTCAAACCACTACAACCTCCATTAATACTATAATTTGACTGATCAAATTTGATTCACTGCAATGAGGAAGAACAGCACCCTGCCAGTCTTCACAGGCTCTCAAAACAGGGAATTGAGCAGAGGGTAGGAGGAGGGTTTGGAGGCATGGAGTGGGTAATTTTGAGGAGAGTCTTGCATCACAGAGTATTATTGGTTGGGATTAGGGAGAATTCATGGCAACATAAATCTAGATTGGACAGGATAGCAAGGCAAGCCTGAATAAGTGAGCTGGTTGCCTATCAGTTTAGGTTTGTTACAAAGATAAGCCTCTTCCAGGCTTGAGGCCACCTTCTGTATGATAGAAACTTTGCTGGAAGATCGGAAGATGTGGCTTTTCCACTCACCTGGACCTCAAAAGGAATGGGCATGTCTTACAACTTTCTTTTCTTTTCTCTCTAATTTTGTTTGGTGGGTGGGTGGGTGGTTGGTTGGTTAGTTGGTTGGTGCTGAAGATGGAGCTAGGTAAGCACTCTACCACTGAGCTACATCCCCAGCCCTGTCTCCCATTCTTCAGTTGCCACTACTAATATATAAGGCATTATGGAAAATGTGTGCTTTTATCCACTTATTTATAGGCATCACATTATAAGCAGGATATCAATTTGTTTGCTTAGTATCTATTTCTTTTTCCTACTGGACATGGTAAGAAACTTTGTCTTGTTCGCTATTCCATCCAAGGAACTATGCCTCTGCAAATTTGGTGCTGAATAAATATTTGTAGAAGAGATGAAAATAGACTATTGCCATTTGCACAAATACATTAAACTGCTGGAGGATATATATGGATATAGCACTCAAGAAGAAGTCTCTTGCTCATTTTTATCTTGCTAGTCAAATAAGTCAGGTTCTAGATAAAATCTATTAAAATCCCACTGGCTATGATAGTAGCAGTTTTGTGGATGAGAAAGGAGATAATAGAAGTTTGAAATAGAAATATATAATTCAGTTACTATTCTAGTCTTAGAAGATTTAAACTAGGATGCACCATAAAGCATCTAAACTGCAGGATAAAAATGAACCTCTAAATCACCACATTAATGACACTGGCTATTTTTCATAACAAAAATGGAAGCTAGGTTGCATGATCATCTTTGAAGCAGCCAGCATGCATTAAGGCAGAGAAAATTATTGTGGTGATTGATTTTAATTTAGCACAACTTTGTCTTTAATAAATGAAATTTTCCCTTTCTTAAAAGAAATTTAAAATATCTTGGAGAGGTTGTCAAGAGAGGAGAGAGCTAAGCTTTGCAGGAAAAAAAAAAGATGGAACGATGTTCTTATAGGGAATTCTGAATAGTATTAAAATTGACTAATTCATTAGAAGAGCCTTTTGTGAGCTTATTACAGGTTCTTCATTATTGCAGGGCTTCCAAAAAGAGCTTAAAGGGCTTTTTAATGCGAAATGAACAGTACATCTCGCTTTGATGTTTCCCAAACACCTGACTTTATGAAAATTGCATAAGTAGATATAAAAACCATACACATTTTCAGCTTTCCCAATGATTTTAGATGTTATTTTGCATGATTCAGATAGTGCAGCAATTTGTTTATTGCTATTTCATTTTCTTCCATAAAATCTTTATCTCATATACAAAATATTTTTATTGCTGTGTGTAAACATACTTTATTAACTTCTAACATACTCCAAGTTTACTATGCAATTATATCCTTCTGTTATGTTAGCAGTCATCATAATTCCTTCATTCTTTGACAGGGCCATGATTCAGTGTCAAACTACATAAATTTAAAAAAAAAAAAAAGAATCTTCCTGTTCCTCACTGTATAGTTGTTATTGGGTCATATTCTACCATTGGACTACATCCCCAGCCCTTTTTATTTTGACACAAGTTCTCACTAAGTTGCTGAGGATCTTGTTAAGTTGCTGAAGCTGGCCTTGAATCTATGATCCTTCTGTCTCAGCCTCCCAAGTACTAGGTTTACAGCATGCACCACCATTCCCAGCTTGTATCTTCTTCTTTAAAGTCTCATTTTTTTTTTTATGGTACTGGGGATGGAATCCAGGGACGTTCTACCTCTGAACTATACCCCCAACCCAATTTTATTCTTTTGTTTTGAAACAGGGTCTCACTAAGTTGCAGAAGGCCTCACTAAGTAACTGAGGCTAGCTTTGAACCTGCGATCCTCCTGCCTCTCAAGTACTGGGATTACAAGTGTGCACTGCCACACCCAGCTTTTTGTTGTTTTTTAATTTGGGAACTGAGGACTGAAGCCAGGGAGGGATCTACATCTGAGGTATACCCATAGCTCTATTTTTTTGTTTGTTTGTTTGTTTGTTTTAAGCAGGGTCTTGCTACATTGCTGAAGGGTCTTGCTGAGTTGCTGAGGCTGGCCTCAAACCTGCAATCCTCTTGTCTCCACCTCCCAAGTACTGTAAGGTCTCAGTTTATAGCCCCTTGAAATGATTGCATCCTCCATCCAGTCACTGTTAAGAAAAATTTTACAAAACTTAAAGACAATGCAAAAAGGTGTCACATCCTTTCAATATTGTATGGAGAAGTTAGCTCCCCCAAGGATTATCTAAGGCAATGCACCTTCTTGGTTCACTTTATCATAGTTACAGTCAGAGACCTAGTGAACTTACATGAAAACTTAAAGAATTTTCTCCAGTTGGAGGTGCAAATAATTTCTGCCCAGTAAAAAAGATAACCCTAAAGGTTATGATTTTTCTTTGCCTTGTAGAAAAGCTTTATATCTAAGTGAGCCATTTCCTCCTAATGTTCCTTTATTAAATTGCCTGGCTATACCTTGCTCCTCACATGCTCCTCAAAACTAGACTTAATATCTTTCTGATTTTCACATTAATTACTGAGTTGGCGCTAAGCACAGTGGTGCATGCCTAGAGTCTCAGTACTTGAGAGGCTGGGACAGAAGGATCATAGGTTCCAGGCTGGCCTGTGGTAACTTAGACCCTGTTTCAAGATAAAGATTTTTTTAAAAGATGAGGATGTAGCTCAGAGTTCAAATGCCCCTGAGTTCAATCCCCAGAACCAAAAAAAAAGTTGGATGAATTCTTTGGCATGTGTTTGTTTTATATATGCATAAGAATCTGATTTTACCTTTTTTAGAAATTATACCTTAGTACCCCCTTAACATCTTACACCCACTCCAACAGGCAAGTGTTCTGAACTAGCCCTATGGGAAAGAAAGCACAGTAGTGAGAATTTCAATATACAAAACAAAATGAAAAATCACCAAGGTAAGGAAAAAATACCTTCAGTCTTCGGAAAGAAAAAAAAAATCACCATAGAAACCAATGTGGTAAAAATGACCTTTATTATTCAGCCCTTGTTCTCTTCTGGTTGCTGGAGAAAGAAGGGGTACCGAATTCAAGCAGTGAGAAAGTGTAAGGAGATGTATTTTTTGTAGACAAGAAGTATTTGATTACAATTCTTTTCTCTCTTCCATTGAAATCCATAGGATCATTTATCTGACAAGACAGAGTAGTACTTCATTTCCTTTTATCTCATTTTAAAAAATGTGGTCATCACTCAAGTTCCTGAGGTACACCTCTTATCTCCTTGCCTATCCCCATTTTCCAAGGTAACCCAAGTCATATTTCAGGCTTTAACAAGCATCTGGCTATGATCCACTAATATCAGACAAGTGGGGACAAGGTGTGTCCCCTCTTTTCAAGGAAGTCACAGTCTCAGAGAGATAGGGCAAGCTCAGGCGCGGTGGCACATGCTTGTAATCCCAGCATTTGGGAGGCTAAGACCAGAGGATCCAGGTTTCTGGCCAGCCTGAGCTACCTAGTGAGGCACTCCACAACTTAGTGAGACCCTGGAGGTAGCTTGGAGGTAGAATGCCCCTGAGTTTAATCCCCAGTACCACACACACACACACACACACACAAAAAAAAAGAGAGAGAGAGAGAGATAGGGCAAAGGAGCAGAGTAGACACAGGCCCATGGAGGACAGAGGGATGACCAGGAAGGATATGCTGGGATTTGCCTAAGACTAAGGGCACTACCTAAGAGACTAAAGTAAGAAAACTTGGGAGGGAGTGAGAATATTTTTTTTCTAAGAAATAAAAAACAGTGGGCTGAAACCTAGGTGGGTTTTCAGTTATTTTTCTAAGAAATGAGTCAGGAATCTATGGATCAGGCACTATTTTAGTCCACTTGATGCTGCTATAACAGAATGCCACAGGCTGGGTAGTTTATAATGAAAGGAATTTATTGGCTCAAAATTTGAAGACTAGAAAGTCTAAGATATAGTGGCCAGCATCTGGCAAGGGTCTTCTTGCTGAGTTACTCCACAATGGAAGTGCAGAATGAGGTCAAAGAGAGGGACAAAATGGGACCAAATTCATCTTTTTATAAGGGACTCGCTCCTGTGATAATGGCATTAATCCATTCATGAGGGCAGAGCCCACATGACATGATCATCTCTTATTAGGCCCCACCTCCCAATACTATTGCATTAAGGATTAAGTTTCCAACACATGCTTTTTGGGGACAACACATTCAAGCCATGGCAAGCACTCTAACTTTACATAAGATCCATTGAACCTTATGACGTTTGTTCATTTGGCAAACAATTTCTGAGGAGACCAAATATGTGGATTGTGTGTGTGTATTACTGAGGGTTGAACCCAGGAGCATTCTACCTCTGAGCTACACCCCCAGCCCTTTTTAGGTTTTGTTTTGAAACAAGATCTCACTAAGTTGCTGAGACTGGCCTCAAACCTGTGATTCTCCTGTCTCAGCTTCCCAAATACTGGGATTACAGGCATGTGCTACCACACCCAGATAAATATGTGCTATTAATGGTGTTGGGGAAACAGGTTATTCATTTGTAGAAAAATATAATTAAATCTCAACCTCTCACCCTGCACAAGAGTCAACTCAAAATGGATCAGAGACCTGGAAATTAAATCAGACACTTTGAAATTGCTAGAGGAGGGTATAGGACTAACACTCCAACATATAAGCACTGATAGAGACTTCCTCAATGAGACTCCAAATGCTCAGAAAATTAAAACAAGAATTAATAAATGGGATGGCATTAAATTAAAAAGTTTCTGTGCAGCAAAGTAAGCCATCAGTAGTCTAAAGAGAGAGCCTACAGAATGGGAAATGATCTTTGCCAGTTACTCATTTGATAGAGGACTAATATCTAGAATATACAAAGAACTTAAGAGGCTTAGCACTAAAAAGAAAAAAAAAACCCAGCCAAGAAATGGGCAGTTGAGCTAAATAGACATTTCACAAGAGAAGAAATATAAATGGCCAATAAATATATACAAATATTCAACATTAATAGTAATTAGGAGGCCGGGCGTGGTGGTGCACGCTTGTAATCCCAGCATTCGGGAGGCTGAGACCGGAGGATCCGGGTTCGCGGCCAGCCTCAGCTACCTAGTGAGGCACTCCACAACTTAGTGAGACCCAGTTTCAAAATAAATAATTAAAAAAAAATAGGGCTGGGGGTATAGCTCAGAGGTAGAATGCCCCTGAGTTCAATCCCCAGTACCGCAAAAAAAAAAAAAAAAAAAAAAATAGTAATTAGGGAGATGCAAATCATAACTACACTGAGATTCCATCTAACCCCAGTCAAAATGGCAATCATCAAGAAGTCAAAAAACAATAAATACTGGAGGGGATGTAGAGAAATAGGAACTCTTATACACTGTTGGTTGGATTGCAAATTATGAAGATCAGTGTGGAGATTCCTCAAAAAACTAGGAATGGACCCACCATAAGATCCAGCTATACCACTGGGTATCTTTCTAAAGGAGATTAAAATCAGAATATTATACTGATACATGTATATCCACGTATATAGCGGCACAATTCACAATAGCCAAATTATGTAAGCAACCTTGGTATCCATCAACAGATGAATAAATTAACAAAATTATGGGCTATCCACACAATGGAATTCTACTCAGCAATCAAGAAGAACAAAATAATGTCATTTGCAGGAAAATGGATGGACCTGGAGAACATTATGTTAAGTGAGATTATCCAGTCACAGAAAATAAAGGGTCATATGTTTTCTCTCATATGCAGAAGGTAGGGAGTAATTGGGATACCAGAGGGACTTTAGATAATGGAAGAGAACCCCCAGTGGGTCTAGGGAAGGGTGGGGGAGAGTTAGAATTAATGAAAGAAACACTTCCATTGATATTATGTACATATGTGAAATTTCCCATGTCAATCTCAATATCATATATTGGGAAGGGAAAGGAGTGGGGTGGGATGGGGGAAGCTCACCAAGTGCTGTGTGCATATATACCCCATCACTGTAAACTACATTATGATGTGAGACTACAATGTACCAATAAAAGTATATTAAAATGCATAGGATTGCAAAGTATGCTAATTATATTAAAATAGTATCAAAATATTTTAAAATTTTTGTAATTTAAAAAATGCTTCTGCCGGGCGTGGTGGCACATGCTTGTAATCCCAGTACTTGGGAGGCTGAGACCGGAGGATCTGGGTTCGCGGCCAGCCTCAGCTACCTAGGGAGGCCCTCCGCAACTTAGTGAGACCCTGTTTCAAAATAAAGAATAAAAAATGGGGCTGGGGGTGTAGCTCGGAGGTAGAATGCCCCTGAGTTCAATCCCCAGTACTGCAAAAAAAAAAAAAAAAGCTTCCAATTAGTAAGGATCAATAGCATACTCATTTTTTAAACTGGAGATTAACCCAGGGATATTCTACCTCCAAAGTATACCCCCAGCCCTATTTTATTTTTTTATTTTGAAACAGGGTCTCACTAAGTTGCAGAGGGTCTAAGTTGTTGAGGCTGGTTCTGGAACCTGTGATCTTCCTGTCTCAGCCTCCCAAGTACTGGGATTAGAGGCATGTACCACCAATGCCCAGCTGAGATAGGGTCTTTATAAAGCCAATTAAATTAAAATGAGATCACTAGGGTGAGCCCTAAGCCAATACAACTGATATCCTTACAGAAAGGGGAAATTTGGACAGAGCAATAGACAGGCATAGAGGGAAAACCATGTGACAAGACATGCATAGGGAGGAGATGGCCATCTGTGAGCATGGAGGAAGGCCTAGAACACATCCTTCCCTCACCGCCCTCAGAAGGAAGCAACTCTGCTGTCAAATTGATTTGGGACTTCCAGGGTCAGAACTGTGAGAGAGTATGCTCCTGTTTGTTTAAGGCACCCAGCTCATGACACTTGGTTTCCATAAGCCTAGAAATCTAATACAGACATGTTAAAAATACACACAAAAGAGGACCTACACCAAAATACTGAGTGTTTCTTCTGTGAGATGGTATTATGATTTATTTCTATTTTGTATTTTTCTTTATTTCTTAGCTTGTATACTTCTACATCAGAACAAATAATTTTGTTAAAATGAAGTTCAGAACCGGGCACGGCAGCAGGAACCTATAATCCCAGCACGTAGGAAGCAGAAACAAAGAAGATCGCAGACTCAAGACAAGTGTCAGCAACTTAGTGAGACCCTGTTTCAAAACAAAAGGGCTGGAGGTGTAGCTCAGAGGTAGAATGCCCCTGGCTTCAATCCTGGGCACACTACACACACACACACACACACACACACATACACACACACACACACACACACACACACACACACACACACACAACCTCAGAATAATACTAGGAAGAAGTCACGCTTGGGCAGCTCAAAGGATATACATGGCAGGGAGAGGCAAGCTCCTTGATATAACGGAGGCTCCATGGGCAGATTCCTATCCCAGTGGTATGTTTCTTTGCCCCAGACTGAATCCCCCAAGCTTTCTTCTTGTCACGGGCCTGGCTTTTGTCTTCTCTCTAAAGCTACAGCCCCACTGGCCGATCCCTTAGTGATTGCCTCCCCCACCCAAACCCCCCAAGATTCAACAGGAAATGAAAGTTTAACACATAAAACTACTTTATTTAAGATCATGTTATTCATTGCCACATGTGGTTGTGCACACCTGTAATCTCAGTACATGGCAGGCTGAGACAGGAGGATAGCAGATTCAAGGCCAGCCTCAGCAACTTAATAAGACTCTCAGCAACCTAGTGAGACCCTATTTTGAAATAAAAAGTCAAAAGGGCTGGGGTAGAATGTCCCTGAGTTTAATCCCTAATACCAAATAAACAAGTAATAAAAATAAATAAATAGGGCTTCAATTTAGCTCAGAGGTACAATGCCCCTGGGTTCAATCTCCAGTACCACAGAAAGAAGAAGGGAGGGAGGGAGGAAGGAAAGAAGGAAGGAAGGAAGGAAGGAAGGAAGGAAGGAAGGAAGGAAGGAAGGAAGGAAGGAAGGAAAAAAGAGAAAGAGAAGAGGGATGGGGATGTAGGATAGTGGTAGAGCACCACTGGGTTGAATCTCAGAAATTAATTAATTAATTAATTAATTAAATGCTAGACATGGTGGTACATGCCTATAATCCCAATACTTGGGAGGCTGAGACAAGAGGATCGCATGTTTGAGGCCAGCCTCAGCAATTTAGCAAGACCCTGTTTTGAAATAAAAGACAAAAAGGACTGGGGGATGTAGTGTGGAAGTAGAATGTCCCTGGGTTCAATCCCCAGTAACAAAAATATAATAATAAGATAATAATAAGCCAGGCATGGTGATACATGCCTGTAATCCCAGTATTTGGGAGGCTGAGACAGGAGGATCACAGGTTGGAAGCCGGCCTCAGCAAGTTAGTGAGGTTCTCAGCAACTTAGCAAGACCCTGTTACTAAATTAAAAAATAAAAACAGGTTGGGGGTGTAGATTGGAGATAGCATGCCCCTGAGTTCAAATCCCCAGAACCACAAAATAAGAAGGAAGAGGAGGAGGGGGGAGGAGAAGGAGGAGAATCAGCAGCAGCAGCAGCAGCAGCCAGGCATGGTGGCACACACCTAGGCTGACATAGGAGGATAGCAGGTTTGAGGCCATCTTCATCAAGTTAGTAAGACTTTCAGCAACTAAGTCAGACTCTGTTTTCAAATAAAATAGGGCTGAGGGTGTAGCTCAGAGGTATAATGTCCCTGGGCTCAATTCTCTAGTAACACACACACACACACACACACACACACACACACACACACACACACACCTCTATCTCCAAATAAGGTGACCTTCTGAAGTGCTAGGACTTACTAATTTTTTGTGTAAGCCACAATTCAGTTCATAATAATTAATACCTGCCATATTGACTGAGCTGATTACTCTGTTTGCCTCTCATTTCTACCTCTCAAACTTTCTCTGTACCCAGAGAGGCTGACTTCTATGGATGACATCAATGTCCTCTCTTCCTCTG
Organism: Graphiurus murinus; assembly: GCA_004027655.1. Taxonomy (NCBI): domain Eukaryota; kingdom Metazoa; phylum Chordata; class Mammalia; order Rodentia; family Gliridae; genus Graphiurus; species Graphiurus murinus. The sequence goes on from PVLC010005574.1 coordinate 62,167, forward strand.
GCATTCAGTTGAGTTGAATCAGTAGGTATTACTGACCGATTAGAGAGCAAAAGGAGGGAGAGATTGATACTTATTATCTCTCACCACTGCCTCCCCTCTTTGTTACTTCAGGCCTAGGAATGGTAAGGGTTTCCCTCTATTACTAGTTTCTAGAGAACTCAACCTCTCTTTTTGGGTCTCCTAAACCCTATCCACATCTTTGAAGTAGTCTGCTTATTAAATGTTCCTCAGTTAAATCCTTTGGTATAACATCAATTTTCTGATAGGACACTAAGTAGTACTTTAACACACTGTATATCTTATACAATTGGTAACTATTTGCTAAGAAAAAATATCCAAGTCAGGTACGGTGGTGCATACCTGTCATCTCAGTATTTGAGAGGATCCTAGGTTTGAGGCCAGCCTCCTCAATTTAGTGAGACCCTCAACAACTCAGCAAGACCCTGTTTCAAAATAAAAAATAAAAAATATTAGGGTTCCCACTTCTCCACATCCTCACCAGCATTTGTTGTTGTTTGTGTTCTTGATGATTGCCATTCTGATTGGGGTTAGGTGAAATCTCAAGGTAGTTTTGATTTGCATCTCTCTGATTGCTATGAGGTTGAACATTTCCTCATACATTTATTGGCCATTTGTATTTCTTCTTTTGTAAAGTATCTATTTAGGTCCTTTGCCCATTTTGATTGGATTATTTGTTTTCTTAGCTGTGAGTTTCTTTTTTGTTTTTTCTTTTTTTTTGTATGGTACTGGGGATTGAACTCAGGGGCATTCTACCTCCGAGCTATACCCCCAGCCCTATTTTTTATTCTTTATTTTGAAACAGGGTCTCACTAAGTTGCAGAGTGCCTCACTAAGTAGCTGAGGCTGGCCTCGAACCCGGATCCTCCTGTGTCAGTCTCCCAAATGCTGGGATTACAAGTGTGCGCCACCACACCCGGCTAGCTGTAAGTTTCTTGAGTTCCACTTTGGAAAACAGTATGGAGGATCCTCAGACGAATGGGAATGAATCTACCATATGATCCAGCAATACCACTTCTGGGTATCTACCCCAAAGAATAGAAACCAAACCATCAGACCGATGCACGTGTATCTATGTTTATAGCTGCACAATTCACAATCGCCAAACTATGAAACCAGCCAAGATGTCCATCAACAGATAAATGGATTACAAAACTATGGGATATGTACACAATGGAATTTACTCAGCCATAAAGAAGAACAAAATCATGTCATTTGCAGGGAAATGAATGGAACTGGAAAACATTATGTTGAGTGAGATTAGTAGTCACAAAAAGTAAAAAATTGTATGCTCTCCCTAATATGAGGAAGCTAGGGAGAAAACGGAGCATAAAGAGGGACTCCAGATGAAGAAGGAGAAACCTTAGGTGAGCAAACAAATTGACTTAACTGAATGTGATGGGGGAAGAGGGGGACATCCTAATGCACATGATGTACTTTCATAAACATATCAAAGTCAATCACTAAACTGAACTTGAGGAGGGAGGGCGAGGGAGTGGGGCAGGAATTGGGGAAGGGTTAAATGAGAAATGCATGCATGTATGCCTTTATCTGCTTGTACCTAACAAAGATGTATGATTACAATGCACCAATTAAAATAAATAAATAAATAAATGAAAAATAAAAATGAAATAACAACACCCATGGAAAAATTTTTTTAAATAAAATGCTTTAAAAAATAAAAATAAAAGTATTGGAGGTATAACTTGAGGTAAAATGCCCCGGAGTTTAATCTCCAGTATCAAAACAAAACAAATATTCAAAACATTGGAAATGAGGCAAAGGGAAGGAGACATGTTTTTTCAATGTCATACTGACAGCATTGTATAACAATTATCGAATTCTCTAGAAGAATATATCTGTGTTTGACTTGGTTATTTACTATCTGATTAGAGCCCAGACACCATGAAGTTATATATTAACTTATAGATTATTTCTATCTGGTAGAAAAGATAACCCCGAAGGTTATGGTTTTATTGCTCTATGACTCATTAATCAGGTTTGTATCTTACATAGCTCCTATTCTAACACTCGCTTTTATTAATGTCTATAAATACCAGTTCATTAAATACTCTTTGAATCAGCTATACCATCTCACAGATGCTCTCATTAATAAATTGAAAAAATCTTTGATACATATTTTCCCATATTTATATGAGATTTTATTTTTTTAAAAAATGTGCTTTGACATATTTCATACAATTTTACAGTGTACTTTTTACACCTAACATATCATCAACTAATTCCACTCAACCATTCCCCAAATGTTGAGGATTTCAGTTGTTTCAAGTCTTCAGCTACTATAAATAAGCTTTGTTGATGATATTTCCCTTCAGCTGTATTTAACATGTAGGCAAATATCTGTGGGAAAGTGTATGATAAAATGTTTGCACTGAGCGCAGTGGCACACTCCTGTCATCCCAGTCCTTGGGAGGCCAAGACAAGAGGATCACAGGTTCACAGCCAGTGGGTGGTAACTTAATGAGACTCTGTTTCAAATAAAAATGTTTTTAAAAGGGCTGGGGGTTTCGCTCAGAGGTAGTACCACAAAAATTTTTTTTAGTTTGTATTTTTCTAAGAATTTATTTCATCCAGGTTATCTAATTTGCTGTTATACAATTATTCACAGTACTCCCTTATAACTCTCATTTCTACAAGATTGATAGTAACATCCCCTTTTTTATTTTTGGTTTTAGTAATTTGGATCCTTTCTTTCTTGGTCAGTCTAGCAAAGGTTTGTCAATTGTGTTCACCTTTTCAAAGGATCTACTTTTATTTTGTTGATTTTCTCTGTTTTTCTATTCTCTAATTCTTTTCTAAAGTGCCAATTTTACTTCATGTATTTCGGAGCTCTCTTGTTAGGTTTATACATACTTATAAATTGTTATATCTTCTTGATGGACTGATTTTTTATTATGGTAAAATCACTTATTTGTTACTAGTCAAAATGTTTGCTCTAAAGTCTATTTTGTCTAATAGCAGTTCAGCCACTCTGGCTCTTTTGCTTACTGTTCATTTGGTATATATGTTTCCATCCTTTGATTTTCAATGTATGTGTGTCTCTGAAACATATATGTGTCTGTAGAGTTAGATCACATTTTCTTTAGTTCTGCCAGTCTCTGCCTTTTGATTGGTGTGTTTTTAGGGAACTGCTAGAAAAGGTCAGATAATAGCCAGGCGTAGTTGTGCACACCTATAATCCCAGTGCCTGGGAGGCTGAGAGGAAGATCTCAGTGAGGCTAGCCTCAGTTACTTAGCAATACCTTCAGCAACTTAGTGAGACACTATTTCAAAATGAAAAATAAAGTAGGGCTGGGGGTGTGGCTCAAAGGTAGGATGCCCTTTGGTTCAACCCCTAGTACCAAAAATCATCATAATAACAATGATCAACAGAAAAGGTCAGATAATGGCAGTTCTCTTGGAATGGGACTTTTGGGGTGCTCTACACCCAATGGCTGCTATATTGCTGGTTTTCACACCTACTTTTGGTATGTGACTATTGGAAATCAAGACTTCCATGGAGCTGGAGAAAGGAAGATATTATGAAGTAAGTTAAAGTACCATAAAGCTTTCTACTCTTGTCGATAGCTGTCTTGCTTAATTAATATTCCTTAGGTTGTTGCAAGCCTTTGGTTACTTTCCAGAGTTCTGAAAATTTAATTTTAACAATTTTGTTAGTGTTTTCAATGTTCTTATAGAGGGGTAAATTTTTAGAAGTCCCCACTCCACTGTTCCTGCCTATGTAACTCTTTAAAATCTCCTTTTATGTGTATCTATGAAGGGAAATCTGTCAATTTTTTATTTGTGTGTGTGTGTGTGTGTGTGTGTGTGTGTGTGTGTGTTACTAGGGATTGAACCTAGAGGCATTCTACTCTGAGCTGTACCCCCAGCCTTTAGTTTTGTTTTGAAACAGGGCCTCACTAAGTTGCTGAGGCTGGCTTTGAAGCTGCTATCCTCTTGTCTCAGCCTCCCAAGTACTGGAATTATAGGTGTGTACCACAATGCCCAGCTAAATGTTTATTTCTTATACAATTAAAGGGTGTGTTTATGCCAGGAACACATCATTCCAGAATCTGGGAGGCTGAGACAAGAGGATCACAGGTTTGAGGCCAGCCTCAGCAACTTAAGAAGACCCTCCGCAATTTAATGAGACCCTGCTTCAAAATAAAAAATAAAATATGTTAAGTGAGATTAGCCAGTCACAAAGAGTAAAGAAGCATATGTTCTCCCTAATATGTGGACGCTAGGGAGAAGATGGGGCATAAGAGGGTCTCCAGACGAAAAAAGAGAGACCCTCGATAAGCAAAGAAGTTGATTTAACCGAAGGGGATGGACAGGGGCAGGGGGACACCCTAATGTATATCAAGGTTACTCACTAAACTGAACTTGAGAGGAAGGGAGGGCGAGGGATCGGGGTGGGAATTTGGGGAAGGGGTCAAATGAGAAATGTGGGCACATATGTCGTTATCAATTTGTACAACAAAGATGTGTGCTTACAATACACGAATTTAAAAAAAAATAGGTGTAGCTTAGAGGCAAAATGCCCCTAGGCTCAATTCCCAGTATCCACACAAAAAAAGTATGTTTGTATGAGTGTGTGTGTGTGTGTGTGTGTGTGTGTGTGTGTGTTCCTGTGCTGGAAAAAATAAAAATGAAAGTAGCTTAATAGGCAGGCACATTTAGGAGATACACAAAAATAGGAAAAAATAGCATCTGGAGGTAAATCTTCCTAAGATACTATATTAGCTTGTTACTGCGGTAACAAATTACCACAAACCTAGTGGCTTAAAACAACCCCATTTTTCACCTGTAGTTCTGGATATCAGAAGTCTAAGCAGACTTACTTTTTCTGTTCTGAATCTCATAAAACTGACTTTATTTATTTATTTATTTATTTATTTATTTATTTATTTATTTATTTATTTAATGGTACTGGGGATTGAACTCAGGGGCATTCTACCCTTGAGCTACATCCCCAGCACTATTTTATTTTTTATTTTGAAACAGGGTCTCACTAAGTTGCTGAGGTTGGACTCAAACCTACGATTCTCCCATCTTGGCCTCCTGAGTACTGGGATTACAGGCATGCGCCACCATGTCTGGCTCAATGCTAACATTTTCAAAGTTACATTCAGGTCGCATTTCTCTCTGGAGATTCTGAAAAAAATTCTTTCCATGACCACTGAAATGTTGGCAGAATTGTTTCTTGCAGCTGTAAGGACTGAAGTCCCTGTTCTTTCACTGGCTAATTCCTGTTCCTATACACTCTACGTATTTCTTGGCCAGCAGCCCTCTTTCATCTTCAAAGCCAGCTGCAATGTATCAACTCCTTCTAGTACTTTGAGTCTCTCTGACTTCCTCTTCTGCCACCAACCATAAAAACTCGGTTTTTAAAAAGGTCCACATGATTTGGCTCACAGAGATAATCTCCCTATTTCATGGTCAACTGTGTTATATAACATAATTTAGGGGAGCGGTATCGTATTCACAGGATCTAGGATTAAGGCTTAGACTCTTCAGAAAGCCATTTTTAGGATTCAGCCTACCACAGGCACCTAAGTGAAAGCCAGTTTGCAAAATGATTGGACTAACTGCAAATTTGAAGGCAAGATAAACTCCTACACAGAGAAACTATTTTTCTCCTAAACTTTTACTTTGAGAGTTTGCAAGTATACAAAAAATGGGAAGAATGGCAAAATTCATGCATATATATTTCTCAACTGGATTCAAGAATTGTTAAAATTTTGCCATATTGCCTGTAATCTCAGTACCTTGGAAGCTGAGACAGAAGAATCTCAGATTTGAAGCCAGCCTCAGCAACTTAGCAAAGCTCTCAGCAATGTAGTGAGACCCTCCAAATTAAAAAAAATAAAATAAAATAGGGCTAGGTGTGTAGCTCACAGGTAGAATGGCCCTTGGTTCAATCCTCAGTACCACAAAAATATTTTTTGCCATATTTATTTTATCTACTTATTCACCTACATATATGCTGAGCCTTTTGCAAATGACAAATATGATGTCACATCCCTGAACAGTTTAATATGCAACTCTCAAGAATAAGGGTATTTTCATACCTAAGAAGTATAATTATAATTTCCTTATAGCATTTACTATATTGTCCATGTTCAAGATTCCCCAATTGTCCAAAAACATTTTTAGAACTACATTTAAAAATAAGATCTAAGCCAGGCATGGTGGCGCACGCTTGTAATCCCAGCATTTGGGAGGCTGAGACCGGAGGATCCGGGTTCGCAGCCAACCTCAGCTACCTAGTGAGGCATTCTGCAACTTAGTGAGACCCTGTTTCAAAATAAAGAATAAAAAATAGGGTTGGGGGTATAGCTCGGAGGTAGAATGCCCCTGAGTTCAATCCCCAGTACCACACACACACACACACACAAAAAAAAAAAAAAAAAAACAAAAATAAGATCTAAGCCCGGTGTGGTGGCGCATGCTTGTAATCCCAGTACTTGAGAAGCTAAGACAGGAATATCTGAATTTGCAGCCAGCCTCAGCTACTTAGTGAAGCTCCCTGCAACTTAGTGAGACTCTGTTTCAAAATAAAGAATAAAATATAGGACTAGGGGTACAGCTCAGAGGTAGAATGCTCTGAGTTCAATCCCTAGTACCACAATAAATAAATAAATAAGTAAATAAATAAATAAATAAATAAATAAATAATAAAAATAAGATCTAAAGTCTATGAAATGCATTTGTTATGATATCTCTTGTGTACTTTAACCTGAAAGCTCACATCTTTCTGGTTTTGCTTTTGTGTGTGTGTGTGTGTGTGTGTGTGTGTGTGTGTGTGTATGTGTGTGTGTTAATGGGGGTTGAACCCAGGGACATTCTACCTCCAAGCTACACCCCCAGCTCTTTTTCATATTTTGTTTTGAAACAGGGTCTCACTGGGTTGCTGACAGTCTCACTACATTGCTGAGGCTGTCTTTGAACCCACAATCTTCCTGTCTCAGGTGCCCAAATTGTAGGATTACAGGTGTGTGCAGACACACTTTGTTTTTGCATTTCGTATACTTTGAAGGGACAAGATCAATTTGTAGTTTTATAGAATGTATTTGACTGTTCTCCAGTGATATTTAACTTGTTCTCCTAGCTACTGTATTCTATATACAGTCAGCCCTTCATAGCCTCAGGTTCTCCATCCTCAGAGCCAACCCACAATAGATATTAAAAACCACTTGAAAAAACTTGTATCTCTACTGAACATGTACAAACATTTTTTCTTGTCATTATTCCCTAGACAATACAGCATAACAACTATCTACATAGCATTTGCATTGCATTAGGTATTATAAGTATTTGGAGATGACTCAAACTATACCAGAGAATGTATGTAGGTTCTATGCAAATTCTATGCAATTTTCTATCAGAGCATCCAAGGATTTTGGGGGTCCACTTGTTGCCTTGGAACCAGTCCCATATGGATACTGAGAGACAACTCTAAAAGGTTGAAGGGCAATAATATGTCATGTGAGTGATGCTGTTTTCATCATATTGTATCATACCAGGAATACATAATGTCAGAATGTCATACTCTTAGGGGTGCTGAATTTGATCCCTCAGTTAAGGTGATATCCACCTGTTTACTCCACTGCAAAGGTATGTTTTTTTCCCTTTATAATGAGCAAATTATCTATGTAAAGACAATTTGACAATGTGCACTTAGCTTATTCCCCAACAGCCTGACACCTAATGGTTTACCACCCATGGATAATCCTTGTTTAGATCAATTATGTCAGTAGGGTTTGCACAAAGGTAGAATGATTTTCTAATTCTGTCATCCTTCTACATTTATTAGTTGTAATTCTTCTGCATAGAAGAAGTTTCTCAGCCAGGTGTGGTGATGCACGCCTGTAACCCCAGTACCTGGGACGCTGAGACAGGAGAACTGTAAGTCTGAGGCCAGTGCACAGTAACTTAGCAAGCCTGTGTTTCAAAATAAAAAATAAAATAGGGCTGGGGAGTCTAGCTCAGAGGTAGAATGCTCCTGGGTTTCATCCCCAGTAACCACACACAAACACACACACACACACACACACACACACACACACACACACACCCTCACACTCACACACACACACACACACATGCACGCACACACATACACCGTTGGGGGGTTAACTCCACCTTTTGGGTTCAGTCTCTGGTGCCATCAAAAGAAAAAAACAAGAATAGGTTTATTTCTTCAATTAGAGTGGGAGAGAGAAGTTTTTCTCTTAATTACAAATTTTCAGAGAAAAATATGATGAATACATTGTCTTCAGTGGTGGCAAAGCAGTGTTTTTCTTTGTCTTTTTTTCTTTTTTATTATGACTATAAATGCATAAATTTTTATCTTTTCAATGCTTTCTAGTCAACTCCACCAATCAGCATCATCATTAGCATCATTTGATGCTCAAATTGTACCATTTAGCTAATGGGACCCTTCAATGTGATGCCAGTATCCTTTTAAAATGACTCCGTTAATCTGGGAGTATTTTTTGTTCATTTGTATGTTTGCTTGTGCTGTTTTCTGACCTGAGATCATCCAGGCACATCTTGAACTTTTCCTGCCCTAGATCTGGAATTAGCTATCTCCTAGAAGCCCTGGTTCCTTTTGATGAGGAATGGCATTCAGAATCCAAGTGTAGGTACGAAATGTTCTCGTAGCTGTTAGGGGAAGGGGAATGGATTCTAGACTCACAATATAAAACTAGGGGCCAGAAACCATGGCCCTTGAGCCAAAACTATCTCACTGCTTATTTTTATAAAGAAAGTTTAATTACACAGCACCACTCATTTGTTTACATCTCATCCATGGCTGTTGTCCTGCAATGACAGCAGGGGTGAATGGTTGCAACAGTTTTGCTGTAGCCTGCAAAGCCTACATAATTTACCATCTGGGCATTTTCAGAGAAAATTTGCCAAATCCTGGTGTAAACATCTAGGAATTATATTTTGTAATAATAATATTCCATACTTATGTTTTCAATTCAAATTAGACCTTAAATGTTTTTCTTCTGAACTTTTATATTTGTTATCACTAGTTTCTTAACTGGAAGTCTAATTTTTAATAATATGAACATAGTTACCTATTTTGCTTTACTTTATAATACATAAAAATTATTTCAAAATAACAATATCAATGCTACTTCTAATAATAAAAATTACTGAGAAAAATAAAAGTTGTTTTTTGTAGTTGTTTATGACATTAAAATATATTCCACCAAGAACATACAATCAAGTATCATGAGCAATTCACTTAAAATAACTCCTTTCTCTGAAGGTAATGTTACTGATTTGCAATATAGACAGGTTCATTTGTTTCACTTTATTTTAATTTTGGAGTTTGTTTTATATTCCCTTTTATATTAATATTATTTTGAAATATGCGAAACAGAATCCTAGTGGAGAATTTTAACAGACCTATTAAAACTAATAAATTAATACTACAAAATACTGGTAAGGATATAAAAGAAATGGACAATACAGTTAATAAGCTTATGAAAGCTACCCAGCTCATTCATGAAGTTAGTATATTCCTGATAGAAATAACTGAAAAAGAGAGTACAGGAAAAGTATAGGCCAAATATTGATGCAAACAAGTACATAAATCCTAAATACATAAAGAAAATCAGCAAACCAAATCCAGTCTATGCCTAGATAGACAGATATTTAATAGATTAATAGATAGACACATCTAGAAGCAGTGTGACTGATATCAAGCCAGTAGACACTAAAGTCAGCATGTCTAAATTTGTATTTCACTGGGCATGCCAACACACACCTATAATCCAAGAACTTGCGATGCTGAGACAGGAGGATCAGAGGTTCCAGGCCAGTCTCAGCAATTTAGCAAGGCCCTCAGCAATTTAGTGAGACCCTGTCTCACAATAAAAACTGGCTGATCTGGGCATGGTGGTATATGCCTGAAATCCCATCACTTGGGAGGCTGAGACAGGAGGATCGCAGATTTGAGAACAACCTCAGCAACTTAGCAAGACCCTGTTTCAAACAAAAATAAAATAAAATATGGCTTTAGGTTTAGCTCAGAGGTAGAAAACCCCTGGGTTCAATCCCCAGTGCCACACACACACACAGTAGCTGGGGTATCGCATAGTGGTAGAATGCCCCTGGGCTCAATCCACAATTACCAAAAAAAAAAAGGTATCTTGGTTTCACTAGTTACTATGTGCATAAACTTGGGCAAGTCATTTAACTTCTCTATGCCTCAGTTGCCTCATCTGCAACATAAGGGTGATAATAGTGCCTAGGTCAGAGGTCTGTTATAAGTAAAATACATTGCACACTGAGTGGTGCGAAAGTGTTGCTGTTAGCGTCTGTTATTTTTATTATTCAAGGGTATCCTGAGATGTCCGCAGCCATGGCTCATGGCTCCTAACCAGAGTTAGCCAAACGTGAAGGGCACAGTCCTTTACATGCTCCAGACTGCCCTAAGCCTCTGTCCCCACGTGCAAGGAGCCCACTTTGTGCCTCGTCAGCTGCAAATGTAGGGGGTCCACAGAACCACTCTCACCTTAGAGCAGCTGGCTACAAATTCTGGGGTCTCCTCAGACTCCCTTGGAGTCAATAACTTGCTAGAATGCCTCCTAGAACACTAAGTAGAGGAGAGCACCTTGCTTAGGCTTACAATCTTACTATAGTGAAAGGACACAGCTTAGAGCCAGCCAAAGGCAGAGATGCGTAGCGTTAAATCAGGTGGGTCCCAAACACAAAGCTTGTCGTCCTCGGGGATGCAGCACCCCCAGCACTAAAGCATGACAACACTCAAAGGATATTGCCAACTAGGAAACTGATCCTTCCGCGGTCAAAGTGTTTAGTGAAATTCCATTACCTAGCGCCCACGCGACTGACCTTTAGACTCCAGCCTTTCAGGGAAGTTAGGGTAATGCATTTAGTCCCTGGGTCAGGACTGATAGGGCCTGGCTCAAAACTCTCATCATAAATCACACAGTTAAACTGTCCCATAACCAAAGCTTTAGACAAACAAAGACATTCCGATCAGGCAGGCCATTCCAGAGGCTTCGCTATCACCTCCCTGTAACTGAAGATAAAAGCTAGACCTCTCTTTGAGTGAAGTTAATTCTTCACTCCACGCTTCCCAAATCCTTTTTAGTCTTGGTGATACTTCCTTACCTCTTGGCTAACTCAGGTTCAAGTGATGGCAAAGGGTTATGACCAATCGAAGGTGCTAGAAGTGGCATTGTGTAATCTCTGAGACTAAACCTTAAAAGCCTAGTCAGTTTCCCCTCTACTCTGTTAGAAAGTTGTCTTGAGACGTCCATGTTGAAAAGCAGCTGGCTCAGATCCTGGAGGAAGAAAGGCCATGTGGAGAACCAAGGCCAGCAGCAGTGCCCATGATGTTTGAGTGAAGCCATCATAGCCACAGTCGAGCTCCCAGATGTCTGCAACCCCATGAATGAGCCCAGGCAAAACCAGCAGACAAACCACTCCACCAATCCACAGAATCACGGCAAATAATAAACCATTGCTTTTTTGTTTTTTTTTGTTGTTGTTGTTTGGTTGGTACTAGGGATTGAACCTAGAGGCCTTCTACCTCTAAGCTACACCCCCAACCCTATTTTATTTTTTATTTGGAAACAGGGTCTCACTAAGTTGCAGCAGCTGTCCTCAAACCTGCGATCCTCCTGTCACAGCCTCCCAACTATAGGATTACAAGAATATGCCACTGCACCCAGCTCATTGTTGTTTTAAACTTCCAAGGATTGAATTGGGGAAATTTGTTACACAGCAACATTTTCTGTGGGAAAATGGAAGTGAGTCTGTTCCTTCTAACTCTAAAAGCTATAAAAACCAAAGTTTTTTCAAATGTAATTATACAGAAAGCCCTGAATGGAGCACCATTGTGCATAATTTTTATCTCCTTGTGGAAGCTTTCTTGGTCAAGGTGCATGGATATTTCTAGAGCTCTTTCTGCAAGCTTCTAAATGGGTTTCTAGCTAATTGTAGCAAATTATATTCTCACCAGCAGTATATGAGGGACAAGAGGGTTTGTTAGTGACCTAATTTAAATAACAAAGAAATATGGGAATTTCTCATAGTGTGTGGTGTGGTAAAACCCCACTTGCCCAAATCTGCCTCAGCCCTGATGACACCAGGAAACTGAACAGATAGGAGTATCAGCTGAGTGCTCCGGAAATGCCCTGTGTCCAGAAGGCAGTGTGCCACAGTAGTTAGGAGAGAAGATTCTGGAGTCAAGGGGCCAAAGCAGACATTCTGGTTCTGTCTTATACAAAGTATGACTTACTTCAAGCTTTTTAACCTCTCTAAGCCTCTAAGCCTCAATTTGCTAATTTTTCTTGTTTTCTTTTTTTCAATACTGGGGATTGAACCCAGGGGCATTCTACCTCTGAGCTCCACCCCCAGTCCTATTTTTTTATTCTTTATTTTGAAAAAGGGTCTCACTAAGTTGCAGAGGGCCTCACTAAGTAGCTGAGGCTGGCCGTGAAACCGGATCCTCCGGTCTCAGCCTCCCAAGTACTGGGATTACAAAGTACTGGGATTATAAGTGTGCGCCACCATGCCTGGTTTTTCTTTTTTTCTTATTTTTGAAACAAGGTATCACTAAGTTGCTGAAGGTGTGTGTCACCATGCCTGGCCCACTTTACTCATTTTAAAAATGGAGCTGGGTATGGTGGCATATTCCTGTAATCCCATTACTTGGAGGCTGAGACAAGAGGATCACAGGTTCAAAGCCAGTTTCAGCAATTTACCAAGACTCTCAGCAACTTAGTGAGACCTTGTTTCCAATAAAAAATAAAATAGGTTTGGGTGTGTGGCTCAGAGGTAGAATGACCCTGGGTTCAATCCCTAGTATGTAAAATGAATAAAAATTAAAATGCAGCCGGGCGTGGTGGTGCACGCTTGTAATCCCAGCATTCGGGAGGCTGAGACCGGAGGATCCGGGTTCGCGGCCAGCCTCAGATACCTAGTGAGGCACTCCGCAACTTAGTGAGACCCGGTTTCAAAATAAGGAATAAAAAATAGGGCTGGGGGTATAGCTCGGAGGTAGAATGCCCCGGAGTTCAACCCCCAGTACCGCAAAAAAAAAAAAAAAAAAAAAAAAAA